>OX421981.1:27550899-27660575 GCA_949128135.1 Parasteatoda lunata | reverse complement strand
AGAATAAACACTGAGAGCGCTGGTTAAAGATAGTCTAAACTTAACAGTCATGAGTAACTGGTATAAATTCACATCAGTTGTGGATATTATTCATAAAATATTACATATAGCATACTATTCACAAAAACGCAGACTGATTTTTTTTAATATGCTTCAGGAACTCACCATATTTCGCAAAAAGTCCCACGTCGAGTTCTTCAAATTGTATACACCAACTCCTCCGTCAAAAAATAAACAAATTATTCTTGATGAAAACATCTGTTTAGTTGAAGATGATTCAGTTTGGGGTGAGTCTTTATTGCATAAAGAGGGTAGCACACAAAGAGCCTTGAATCCAACTTGCTTGAGTCTTAATGTATGCTGAGGCTTTTCGTTTGACACCGTCCATGTTCGCAAAACCCCTGCTTCAGCATCTAGATTATTATTTTTTCAAAATTTAAACAATGAATGTAACAAGATATACAATTTACGCAATAAATATAATTTGTAAACATTTGACATAGATTCTATTACTTTACCATTATATCATTACAATTTCAATTATTTCTTCACTTACTTTTTTTTGGTTACAATTTTAGAAGAAGTAACAGAACGAATGTTAAGTGAAAGGTATTATTTTTACCCTAAGACGCAGAGAGTTTACTAAACATATTTTTCATACTTTGTTATTTTGTATTAATTTAAGTCTAAATAAATAAAAAATGTTATGTATGTTTAGTATTTTAATATTTGATGGTTATAAAATATAGCCATATCTTGAGAACGACTAGTATTTTCTAACCATGCATACAGCATGGTTAGAAAATACAGGTGTCTTTTTCTTCGTTGAAGGTAAAATATTTCGAACACGGCTCACTTCCAAGCAATATTTTTTCAAATTTGCACTTTTTTGCAGTTGTTTGCATCTGAGAGAAACAGTTATTCATCCTTTAAATTTTTCAAAATCAATTACTGAATACATATATTTACAAATAAATTTACATACTAATAATAAATTTACAAAACCAATAATAATTAATAATATACTTACAAAATAAATAATTGAATGTGAAAAAAAATTCAAACCATCTTTTTTGTTTTAATATTTAGAACAAATATAATTACGACAATCTAATAGATTTTTTTAAGTAACTATTAGATTGCTTTTTATAATTAAATAATGCCAAAATATATTTTTGCTTGTAGTAAGATCATCAGAAAAAAATATATGTAAAGTGCCCCATCAAAATTATGTCACGCTAATCACAAAAAGAAAATTGAAAAAAAAAAAAAATCAAGTATTATGTTAAATAGTAAGTGCTTTTCTAAGGAAATTTAAAAACTGCTAAATGTTGAAAGAAAATATTAACAAATCAAAGATTTTTCACTTTATGTAAAGAAAATTTCCCCCGCAATCAGAGATAAAAAAATAAAAAAACAGAATTAATACGTGAATTTATTTAATATATCAATCCTTTGTTCTCGGTTGTCTTCTCTGAGGCAACATCAAAAGAAACCGCTCAAAAATTAAATATTTTAGCATTTAAATAATTAAAAATGACATTATTTTATGATTTTCAAAAGCTATGTAAAAATACTGTACTGTGCATTTTAAATGATTTAGTGCTTGCATTAGTTGAGATAGCATTTTAAAATACTCAAAGTGCAAAGAGTTTTATAACTAAAGAGAAGAAAATCGTCCAGCACTTTAAAATCAAAATTATTATTGGAAATATGAAGGTAAGCTCTAAAAAATTGACAAGACTAAACACAATAAAATCTATTAAATGAATATAGTTGCCTAAAAAAAAGTAATTTTCCTTTCTTCAACATTATAAGCACTAATTAATTCCAAATTTTCAAATGACCAGCAATTATCTAAAGTTAAAAAATAAAGGAGAATATGGAAATAAATTTAAAAATGAAATAATTTAGTTCATGATAATTATGGAGCTCATCGGTATTTAACTTGGTTTGTAAAAGTTTCGATCTTTTGTTAGTGAAATTCTGTGCTTGAAAAGAACTAGAATAAATATTTGAAGAAACAATTTTAGTTATTTCCTCGAAATAAAGCAATGTTATTTATTAAGGATTATGTCTTTCTAAGAAAAGCAGCATCAACTTTTCGAAAAATTTTCTAGATTGAATTTCAAAAACATATTGTTTTTCAGTATAACATGGTGCATAATCTTATTTTTAGTCTAACGGATTCTTAACGAAATTCCAGTTTTTGATATTTAACCTCTTTGAATGGACAAGTCATATACGCATTATCAGGGTGGCGACAATCAGGGCATGGGTGAAAGCCCTTATATAGCAAGACGGAAAAGAGAAAAACCTGGTACGTAAGACATTTCTTTCCAGCATTTTTTTCGTAAAAAATAAAATATCTGTAACTATCAAGATTTCTTTTAAAATTTTAGCATATATATAAAACTGCTTCTTTTCGAAGATAAAGTAGATATTGTTGAATAATTTAAAAAAAGAATAAGTAAACTCCTCCCCAAAACTAGCTATAACTGAAAAGGTTTCACTACCAGCCTTTCCTCTTTTCCGTCTCGCTTTCACCCCTGAATCAGGGTAAAAAAGTTAAAACTTTTAAATAAACTATTTCTTTAGTAGTTTACTTATTGACGGGTAATAGTAGTTTGATTTATTTAACTCACCACTGCTTAATTCAAAATTAGAATTATACAGTCACACTTTGAACTGACTTTGAATTGACTAAGGGCCGTAAGGCCTCAGACGCCCAGTTCCAGTACAACGAACGAACGAACATTGATGCAGAGATGCCAATATGCTCCGCTTGGTAAAACAGTATTCTCCAGTGGTAGCAAAATTTAAGTTATTTTTGGTTCAGTATTTTTCATTTAAAGTAATTGTTTCACCACTATTTATCAAAATTTTAAAGTATCAGATGAAATACAATTGTTTTGCGTTACTCTTTTACATAGTGGGTGTATTTATTTTTATTCTACAAGCTTTACTGTTTGACTCGCTACCACTTACATAAAATTTTTGCAGAAAGCGGAGCAGTTGGCATCTCTGTAGATGTTGAAATTTTACTGTCTGCAGTGTAGCCAGTCTGGCATTATTAATTCAACAAATGTTGCAAAGCTCAAACCACTATAATGAGCTAAAGTATGTCTCTCCACCTAAAATGTACCGTCTAAGGTCGCAGGTGCTAATTCGTTCGGTGCTAAGTCGTTCGAAGTTGTTGTTGCTCTCTCTCTCTCTCTCTCTCTATATATATATATATATATATATATATATAAAATTTAAAAAAAATATATATAAATATTTAAAAATTATTTTTTTCCAATCCTGATTCGGATTTTGTACGGTTGCATTTTTGACAACACCCGGACCGAAGAGATTAAAAAAATCGTTTTACCAAAATAGTTTTTTTTTTTTTTTTTTTTTTTTTTTTTGCGGAAGAAATTTGCTTAAAAATCTCAAAGAAATATAAAAACCTTAAAAATGTGGCTTCTGTTTTTCAATTAATTAATTCTATGTCATTTAAAACATTACATAACATAAAAAATAATTATTTATTGCACATAAAAAGAACCTGCACATGGTATTAAAATTGTAAAATTTCTTTTTATAGTTTATGCGAATAAAAAAAAAAAAAAAAAAAAAAAAAGAATCACTTTTGATTTTCCTACGTATTTGGAAGAAGCAACTCATTCGTTATTAACTCCAATATAACGTCAATGAATTTTTAAATTCCGTGTTTTCCGAGTATGGACACAGTTCAAATCAATATATCTATTTACGAAAATCAACACGGCTCCAATAACGTGTTTGCGAAAATGATCACAGTTCAAAATGCGTATTTACGAAAATGGACACAGCATTTGATCCCGTTCTTCAAACTTCCTTTTTGAGTCTTGCTCTTTTGTTGTTGTGACGTATGCCATTTTTAAATTCCAACAAGCCTGCTTGGTTGTTGTTGTTGTAGTTCATTTACGTCGCACTAGAGCTGCACAATGGGCTATTGGCGACGGTCTGGGAAACATCCCTGAGGATGATCCGAAGACATGCCATCACAATTTTGACCCTCTGCAGAGGGGATGACACCCCTGCTTCGGTAGCCCAACGACCTGCGCGCGAAGTCGAGCACTTTACGGTAGCACAGTTTAACGAGTACCAATACCGCACACCCTCGGTCCCTACGCAGACTGATCCAAGTGGTGACCCACCCGCACACTGACCGCAATCAGTGATGCTTGACTTCGGTGATCTGCTGGGAACCGTGTCTTAACGATCAGTCCACTGCGGGACTATGACTGCTATGACTATGACTATGACTGCGGGACAGTGATGCTTGACTGCTTGGAAAATAAGGTGAATATTTAAAGCAGAGGATTCGTTTCTTGTCCAAAAAAACTATTTCAGCACCGCACACACGTCACAGCACGTTTCACAAGGAGGACTTAATCATACTCTATTACTTCATGCACAGATCGTAATTTTGACCTGAACCAGAGAACTATCAATCTCCAATTCAGTAACTCCAGAGGTATTGATTTGTTATGGGAACTTGGAGGACTTTGTGACCTCAACAGGTTTAACATGCAGCTGTCATCATTTAATACACGAGGATTTTTCGGCCGTTGGGATTCGAACTCACGTTCTCATGAACACGATCATAGCGTCCTACCAACCAGACTATCCCGACCCAGTGATCTTCTTTAAAGAATAACGTAATGAATTGAAATAAATTAATAATATGATATCGCACATTTGCTTAAATAATTTGATACTTTTATTAAATCAGTTATTTTTTAAAGCAACAGCTGTTTTTAGGAAGTTGCCGAGAATGCTAGAAATTTATAATAGCAGTAGTAAATTTACGTTGTAGGAGCTTTATCTTTCAGAGTTCTGAATATAAAGGCATCGTCTGAAAAATTTTGTGTGTAATATATATTGCCAGCCCAACCAACGCCTCCTATAACTGAAAGCCTCCACACGGCTTTTTATAGGTAGTCCGATCAGACCACTATGCAGGTAAACCAGTTTATGAAAGAGCCAATTAATAGAAAATCTATTAAAAATTAGAAAGTGGTAGCATATATATGTCTGAAAATTTGTTTAATTTATGAATATGATTTGTTTTTCTTATTTACTTGTCAACCACTGCAGATTCATTTCTCAAATATGTATGATAAATTTCTCTCAAGCACTTTTAAAATAGAATTTGGTTTCACGCGCACAACTAGTTCACTTTTTAAATGATCTGCGCAGACTGCTTATAAAATTCCGTGTGGAGGCTTTCTGTTGTAGAAGGTGTTGCCCAACCCCGATGTCCGGGAATTTGCCCCGTAATGACTATGATTACTGTTTAAATAAGCAAGGAAAAGTTAGTACGAAATTAATTATTTTATTATTAATTAATAATTATTAAATTATAGTTCGACACTGAAATGGCACTTTTTTTGCTACTGTGTTTGTTTTTGTAAACACGTTTTTTTGTGTGTCCATTTTCGTAAACCCTTTTTTGAGCTGTGTTCATTTTCGTAAACTGTGTCCAGATTTAAAAACTAACCGCCGATAAGTTTTATCTGGTAGCACAAAATTTTCAAATCCATGTTGCATATAATTTGTCTAGGTTGCACTAGCTTTAATAAAATTTTGGCTGTTGCTTCCTAATTTTTTCATAACAGAGAAGCTATATAATTTGGAAAATTATTGCAGGAGAAAAAATATCACATACCTCTCATGAAAAATCAGTACATGATGCACAAAATGAACAATATACATAAAATTAAAATATTGAAATTTATATTATATCTGAAAGTTTTTTAAATTTATTCAAAGAAGAAAAGAATAATCTAATTATGTACAAAAAATAGATTTATCAATAAAAACAATACGTAAAACTAACTTCAAGTTTTTTTTTCTCCTAAAAATGTAGTTGTGAAGATGTTATTGTTACTTTAATTTTATTAATTTCAGATTTTTTCTATTTTATACACTTATTTAGAAATGTCCCAGAGGGTCTCGCTAACGAATAAAGTAGAATTTATTAATTATTTATTTTCAGAAATTAGAATATTAAATGAATAAAGATACCTTTGAGTGATATTGTACAAGGAAACTTTCTTATTTAATTAGATATTACTCGTTAACTTAATAATTAATATCGATTTCTTACTTTGATATTAATTTCATTTTCTCGAGGCGGTAGTAAAGTATAAATTCATTAAAATCTTAACAAAATGAGTCTTTATTTAAGCTTGTTAACGCAAATATTGTATCTTGGTTCAATAATCCTTAACGCTTTTTCTTTTTCTTTTGTTGTAATTACGTATTATATTTTTCAATGCATTTGAATAAAGTATTGTTATAACTAGTTGCAATGATTTGTAAATTTAATTTTATTTTGAAAATTTTCAATTTGCGAACTAGAATAAATTTTGTTGAAGCTAAATTCATTTCTTTTTCTAAGTACTGCTTGTTTATTTCTTCATTTAAATATTTTAACAATATTTAATAAATAATATTTAAAAAAAATTATTCTTTAAAATGTAATATATAGGGAAGGGAGCGACTGGTGTAGATATGGGCCAGAGTTGACGAATGGAATATTTTATTTATTTATTTGTTATAAATTCTTTGAAAATTCTGGCAGAATGGCAAAACTGGGTAACGTTTTTGTATAAATGGTGACTAGCAAATAAATAAATAAAAAAAAAAAAAAAAAAAAAAAAACAAGGTTTTCATGGTGGAGAAGTAACATCTGAATTATGTGTTTATTTCTGTATTTAAAATTTTAAACAATATTTTATAAGTAATACTTAATTAACTATTCTTTAGATTTGTACTACATAAGGAAGAGAAGGACTAGTGTGGACATGGGCTAGTATATACAAAAGAAAATTTTTTGTTTTTGTTTATCACATAAAAATTCTCTGAAAATTTCGCCAGATTGGCAAAACTGGGTTTTGCTTCCGTATAAATGGTAACTAGAATGGAATAGAACAGTGTAACGAGGACCGATACCGCGCAGGTCTCAAGGCAGGTAGATCAAAATGGTCACCCACTCGCTTACTGATTGCAGCCAGTAATGCTTGACTTCAGTATTCTACTGGGAGCCGTGTCTTTACCGTGGGACTTACATAGTCAAAGACATAGAAGTAAATCCTAACACTATTTGACTCTTTGACCTCGAGAAGTGCCTCTCTAACATAATTTTATTTTATTTTATAACCATCGTTGAACAATTGACCCAATTTTGGGTTCACGACTTTTTATGTTCTACTCAACAAGAAAATTATTGGATCCAGTATTGGGAGAAATTTGCCTTCATGGAGGACCTTTTTGATGGAATTAACCCACATTTGTCTTACATGGAGGGGAAAACCATGAAAACCTCCCACTGTTAGCTTGACAACCAAGAGACTCTAATCCATGATCCGTCTACCACAGAGGATATTTTACGTCAGCACTGTGGTCGGTGCGAGACGGGTACGGAATTCATATCGACCCATCGCTTGGATTCGAACCCGGTTTACCTCATTGGAGACGAGGGCTCTATCCTCTGAAACTCCACTGCTCTATCTAGCGCAATTAACACCTCTAAAATATCGACTACTCAGAATGTTAAAATTTTTAGATGATGATGTTCAGTAACCACTTTATTAACTCCCTGATTGTCTCAATTGACTTTTTCAATACTTATTGTTTGCCGAGCAAGTTGCACGTCTTCACATTTAGCAACCTCCAATATCGTTTTACTCTTTGGGGACGGGTGATTCATAAAAGCATCCGTACAAAATCAGAATCAGGACGTAAGTAAATAAAAAACGGTAACCTAAATGTAGGCGTTTCTAATTTGACATACTTATTTTGCTTTTACTTTAATTATTGTTAGTTTAATCATATACATATATATTTTATAACCGCCGCTGAACAGCCGACCCAATTTCATGGGTTTACGACTACTGATGTTCAACTCCGTAGCCTTGTAATTTTGAACCAATCCAGAAGACAAGGAAACTCCTGGATCAGTACCCCCAGAGGTATTGATTTGTTATGGGAACATGGAGGACTTTGAGACTCGACAAATTTAACGTGCATCAGTCACCATTTACTACACGGGGAGTCTTCGGCCAGCGAGGATCGAACCCACGACCTCTTGGATATGGGCCCAGCGCCCTACCGACCAGGCTATCCCAGCCCCTAATCATATATATATTATATTTTATAACCGTCGTTGAACAGCCGACCCAATTTCATGGATTTACGACTACTAATGTTCAACTCCGTAGAATCATATATATAATCAATATTAGTTCAAAGTATAACTATATAATTTTATTTTGAACTAAGTAATGGTGAATTGAAAAAATCAAACAATTATAACCCCGCCCACAAATAAACTGCTAAAGAACTACTTTGGGTACCAGTTTTATCTTTTTACCCTGATTGATACGGTTTTTTTGCTATATTTTTACCCTGATTAATACGTTTTTTTTTGCTGGCACGTATTTGTGACACAGGGTCCGATTCGGGCAAGCTGTAGTACTATTAATATTAGTACAGTGAGTTACCCGGTACGAGCGGTGGATTACCGGGACGACCGGGTCACTGTTATAGCAGAGGTCCACATTATTCTTTAATGTAAATAATTTTATTATGTTTATTAAATAACGTACTAGTCTTAATTATATATCCTGTATATATTTTTTTATATAGTTATCTTAATTTTAATTACATTTTATTTTAACATTACTCTAATCACACTCGATTTTTGTGCCTACAGTGTATTTGACTACTAGCCTCTGGCTATACTTTTTCTTTTGTTTTTATTTCTTCACCTTGACTATGGGGTATTCCCCAATCTAAACCAGTTTATGACTTTAATAATGACTTTCTATTTACATTTCATACTAGTGCAGACGAATCGGTCAATGGCGCTTCGCGCCAAATGCCGAGTTAAAAAGATATCCAGCATCCAGTGTATTCGTGACAGTCGGCGCGAAAAGGTTAAATACTTCAGGATGGATGGTATAAAGGCAGCTTGCATGGCCCCACGTGCTCAGATTTAAAATCAGACTAGGACTATTAACGTATTTGTCAACTTGTTCCGATTCATTGAAACATTTTTATTTGAATATTTGAAGTGGTAATAAATTTTACGGTTTAACATTTTATTATTGATTTAAAATTTTAAATTTAAAATGATTTTTCCACAACTGCATATAAATTACTTATATTTCACAAATATATAACCAATTAATAGTGCAGATAAGTTTTTAGGTGAGGGCAAAATTAAACAAATTACGATTAACTCAAATTGTTATTTGACGACCGATTTAACTATTCTGGGACATTAGATCGTTCGGGTTGGCAGCTATAAATTTAGTTGCCTTCGGCTATGAAATGGTAATTGCGCAAGCCTTGTGTTTTGTCTTTCAACACGTTCCCTACCATCCGAGAGTAGGTGTGGTTATACTATATGTATCATTGAAGAATGGAAATCTATAAAGATAAAATCGAAGATAATTTTTTTTATTTTAGCAAACATTTCAGTTTTTTAATTTTACAATAAGATTATTTTAATAAACAATACGTTATTGTCATGAGAAAATATTATATTTTTTAAAAATTTTTTTTGAAGATAATATTCACCTTGCTACCACTTTTGAAGGTTTCAACTTTTAAAAGCAATTTTTAAAAGTGAATCAATATTTTGGACTTTGAGATATTGCAGAGAAGTTTTATAGAAGAAAACTATTGGGAACTCTAAGCACTTTCGAAAATGAGTAGATTTTATGTTTTCAGTAGTCGTTCTCTAACTTTCCTACTAAATGTTTTTCAAATTCATAAGAAAATATTTAAAAAAATTATTTTCTTACTAAGTATTTTTCAAATTGATTTGAAATTGTATTAAATTATCAATATACTTTAAAACTCGTTTTAAATTAACTAAAATAGTAAAAGGATATTAACACATTGCTGACCGGTCACGAGTTAACTCGTGTTTTCGTGGCCAAGCGTTGATGACCGGTCACGAGTTAACTCGTGTTTTCATGGCCAAGCGTTGGTGACCGGTCACGAGTCATAGTAATCATGTTAGCAGTGATCTCGTGGTGACTATTTTAAAAAGTGGTCGTAATTTTCCTTAGTTTTCAAGTTTTACTATTTAATTCTCGACCAATTTATTATAACTTTACGAAACCTGATATATTTGCAAAATTTGTGGTGGCATAATTACACGTAGGTGATTGTTATACTTTTTAGCATACGAAAAAAAATATTAAGAGTTGAATAATAAATAAAAATTTTAAAAGTTTATTTATATTGTTTTACTTCCGCATCCGCTTTCAAAAACAATAGACATGAATCGGGCACACGGGGAAATTTTCAGAAAAAATGCCGGTCAGCTATGCGTTAAATATCGTGATTGATAAACAGTTTCAACTTTCAAAAATATTTCATCAGTTAAAAGTTTAACGCGTTCACGCCGGCGCGGGCCACCGGTGGCGCACCGGAGTAAAAACTGATAACAAATAAATTTCATCTTTTAGTTTTTTTTCCGGGAATAATAAAAATCCATAACTACCAATTGTTTTTAACGGATACAATTTTTATATTGAATTGCTTCTTCGCCGTGATATATTTCCTTACAGTGAATTGTTATTGTTGAGAATAGATTAACTCCTCCCGAATATTATCTAATATTGAAATAGTTCTTCTACCAGTATTTTCTCTTTTCTGTCCCGCTTTCAGGCCTGGATGTGAACAGCCGGCGTGAACGTGTTAAACAATTACAGAGAAGCTTTAATGAAAAAAAGTAATTGGGAATTCCATGTAAATGAATAGATTTTACGTTTTCTTGAATCCTTTAGTAAATGAATAGATTTCACGTTTTCAAGAGACGTTATATAACCTTTCTATTAAATGTTTTTCAAATTAATATATTTGGGAGACCGGAAAGCAATGTCGTTTCGGCGCATTAAGTATTCTATTTTGTATTCCATTTTGACTAATTTTCGATCTGTCATTGAAAGTTTGTTGCTAACGAGGGTGAATACATTATAGAATAAAAATAAAATCTTGATAACAAATATCAAATGCACCGAAACGACATTACTTTCCGGTCCCCCTAATAAAAATATTTTATAAAATTATTTTCCTACTAAGCGTTTTTCAAATTCATATAAATTTGTCTTCAACTTATACTGCATAAAATATCATTAATATAACTACTCTACAGATATCTTTAATTATTGAAATATTTTAAAACTCGTTTTAAATTAACTAAAATAGTAAAATAATATTAAATATCATAACTGATAAACAGTTTCAACTTTCAAAAATGTTTCATTATTTAAAAGTTTAAACAATTGTAGAGAAGTTTTAATGAAGGAAACTATTGGGAATTCTATGCACTCTAGTAAATGAGTAGATTCCACATTTTCAAGAAGCGCTTGCACAACTTTCCTACTAAATGTTTTCCAAATTCATATAAAATTATTTTTACAAATATTGGAGAACAAGGGAAATATTCTTATATCTAAGGAGAAGGAAGATTTTCGGATAATTAAAATAGCTCGAATCCACCTACGCTCCTTATGTTTCTTAAAATATGAGATTTAAAGTTTATTCATTGCATTTTGATGCATAAGGGGATTTGAATAACTCCAAAATATTTTTAGGAAATATTAAACTTTAATTTTAAGTATTATAAAGTTTGCAAGCATTGCTTCCTTGATCGTTTTTTTATACTAGACAACAAAAAATTAATATGTTTTTCTGAATCGTTCTTCACTTACAAAATTATAAGTAATTAAATAGTTAACTAATGAACGGTTCGTAAGAAAAACCTCATACTAATTATAGTCATTAACAAATTATAATAATTACAGTTTTGAATATGATAAGTTATTTAAGGTCATTAATTAATTGATTAGTAAGCAGCTTGTATGCTCGTTGAGAGGAATTTTTCAGACTGATAGTAAAATAATGGTAAAAGTTTAGCTACCTCATCAACACTTAAAAATATAACAACTTAATAATAGGTTTGATATACATATGTTTGAATTTATGTTGAAGATTATTTTTAATAGTAAATATTTTTTTTTTGGAGTTTTAAAAATTAAGATTTGTACTTTAACCATTACTACTACACCGATACCGATAGTACTACACCGATATTAAATTTTAGAAGAAGTTTATTTTTCAAATTGTTAAAAACACACATTTTTCATTTTTGGCATATACAGTTTGGGAAGTATAGCAATTATAAATAAAATTATATATCTTGTGAAATATATCCTGGTCTAAAAATCAAGATTTTGCTATGTTTTTCAACCAAATTGGTTGTTTATTAAATAAATATCCATATAATTTGTATGCAACTCTGCAACAACAATTTTTATAAAGTCACTTCTCCCATTACTGCAAAATAAGAATCTGACAGGTAATTGCTTGAACCATTACGGGATTTAATGCTGCAAAGTGCGTGACTGCAACAAGTATACTGATTACTTCAAAAACGTAAAAATAAATAATAAAAAAAAAAAACATGAAAACTTGTAGAGAAAATATTTCATGCAATATATCATGTCACAGAACTACATGTCAAAGAACACGGACTATCACAATTTCTCCCTTTATTCTGTACTCAGGCATCTACATCAAAAAGCCTCCACACGGTCTGTTATAAGTAGTCCGCGCAGACTGTTTAAAAAGTGAACCAGTTGTGCGCATGAACCCAAAACCTTTTATATAAGTGATTGAGAGCAATTTATCATATATATTTGAGAATTGAATCTGTAGTGGTTGACAAGTGAATAAGGCAAACCAATAATATTCATAAATAAAGCAAAGTTTTAGTCATATATTTGTTACCACTTTCTTATTTCAACTAGATTTTGTATTAGATGACTCGTTCGAAAAATGGATATCCTTCACAGTGGTCTGATCTGACTACCTATAAAAAACCGTGTGGAGGCTTTCAGTTAAAGGAGGCGTTTTCTCAGGCCTGCCAACTACTACGCTTTTTGAAAACATTTTATAGAGAAGTAGGTTTCACACATATATATATATATATATATATATATATATATATATATATATATATATATATATATATATATATATATATATATATATATATATATATATATATATATTGAAATAGCATTTAGCAACAATATTTTCTTAAGAAAATATACTTAATTAAAAGCCATTTTACTGTAACAATTACGTTCCAAGTATTTAGAGAATTTTTGCAGTGTTTGTGTGCGTAGACTTAGCTTCAATTATGCTTTGCTATGACTTCGGATTAATCTGTTTAAATTATTTATTAAAAGTGGTGAACAAAATTCTTTTATTTTCAATTTATTTAAATATGAATGCATTGCTTTTTTTACCACTAAGAAAAATGTTTTCAGAAACAATTGAAATTCCATAGTAGTTGGATTTTCATCAAAGTTCCACAAGAAGATATTATTTACAAAAAAAGTATTAAGTTTTAGTTTTAAAGTTTCAGATTTAGGTCCTTCGTTATGCCCTTAAGAATTAACTTTCTAATTTGTGTGTTAACTCCATGTTAAATCACATAACTTCATTAATAAAAATGCATCGCTAAATTTTCTACAATAGATTAACCGACTTTCTCTGAAGATTTAAACTTAAATGCTCTTACCTCCTGTTACGAAAGCTCCTGGGACTTCACTTAGCCAAGCCACACATTTGATGGTAACTGCTTTGCTCGGGAGGCTATATGTAGTAATTATTGATGGGCTGTCTGTTGCTGAGTCAATGAGCTGTAACCGTCCATTAGTGTTGCAGATTAATAAGTAATTTTGGGAAAAGGGATCCCATAGAAGCCAAGATATACCACTTGAATCATGCTCTCCTTCGCTTATTAGTTTCACATGTGTTTGTGGTTTCTTACCTAAAATGATTTGAAAGATGGATGAGATAGAATGAAAAAATGAAAAGTTTTAAATGTATGTAGATGATGTAATTGCAAGAAAGAAGATAGTGTTACGACATGGTGTTTATAGTAAGTTGGTGATTATTTTCTTTTAGGCAAGAAAATAACTTGACAGTGGTGGTCCTGCTAGTTTCCCCGGCTTTTAACCGTAGAATTTTACCAGATAATTAAAGTGATGTTAGAAAATTTTAAGATATTACCTTTTTTATAAAACTATTTGGACTGTCACAAAATTTTAATTGTTTTCTTATCCACATTAACGTTTTGATAATCTTATAGTGAAGTTTTTAAGTTTTGAAGCAAAATTTTAAACCCGTTTGCTTTCTTAAATAACATTTCTCTTAGATTCTATTGAGTCAAAATGGCTCAACGGTAACGGGGAAAAAAACAGATGTTAAACGTTGATTTTATGATAACGTTGATTATACGATAAATAAATTTTACTAAATAATTGTCATGAATGAAAATCATATTTCCTATAAAAATAGTTGGATGAAAATATCCACTACTACTTGATTTGCTCCCACTTTATTGGTTTTATTGACGCAAATTTTAGGGAAGAATTTCGCCTCGCTATATCGCGTGATCGGAAACGAACGTGTTAAATTATTCTAATTCATCTAATTTAAATATTAATGTATTTCCTTTGCTTCCGAGAAGAAATATATTTTTTAGGGCATAGATTAACCCTTTCCATAGCAGTCTAGCTAATATGGCAACACTAGTATGTTTTTAAAAATTATTTTTTCAAAATAAGGGCAAATTTTAGCATAAAAACTGCAAATTTATCATGTCACGCTAACAGCTCTACAAATTGTATTCCATTAATATCAAAAATATTTTTTTCCAGATCAACAATATGGCTACCTGTGTCTTGAACTAAATTCTTAAAAATTTTTTAATGTAAAATGAAATAGAACTGAATGTATCGTTCAATTTCGATTATTTAATAGAAAATTTCCAAAAAATTCTTACTTATGCATGATAAAAATAATAAATTCACACTTAGCTTTTAGCTCAAAAAATAGCTAATATTACAGGGATACCTACTGCTCCGCTTCCTGCAAAAGTGTGAAGTGATGCCAATTCGTTCCAATTTGTTAAAAAATACCTTCTAGTGGTAACGAAATTTTTATTTTTAGTTTAGTATTTTTCATTTCAATTGATTTTTACACTACTACACATTAAAAATTCGAATTGTTACATGAAATGTAACTTTGTTGCACTGATCTTGTGGTAACTCGTATAAAAAGCATGTGTAACTATACTTTTTATACAAGTTTTACTATTTAATTCGTTACCAATTCATTAAAACATTTTCAGAATGCGGAGCTGTTGCATCACCTCCTACATCAGATAGCCTCCGCACGGTTTTTTAGAAGTAGTCTGCTCTGACTAGTCAGTTCTATTTTAAAAGTAATCCTTCCTTCCTTTATTTAGAAAAACTGGGCACCTGGGCCGCGCAGCGGCTCTTATCCCATACATCATGAAATTAAATACATTGAGGTAAAAACATTTTGAATTTAGCAACATTGGGGTATTCATACCTGCCAACTCTTCCGCATTTGGCGGAAGATTTTATTTCTACATTTTAAGTGGTAGTAAAATTTATGCTTTCTATATTTTCCTTGCATTTATAAACTTAATTTATAATCTTTTTGACCACCACTATTTTTTAAAAAAATTAAGCATATATATTAATATGCAATACTATTGTTGTAGTCCACATAAGCTTCTCCAAAATACAGCGTATGTTTGTGCCTAAATTTGTAATTTAAATTACATTTTACTACCACTGGGGAAAATCATCCTCGAAAGGATTAAAAGTTGGCTGGTATGGGTATTTTAAAAGTAATCGAGAGAAAATTAGCCTATATATTTGAGAATTGAATCTTTGGTGGTAGACAAGTAAATAAGACAAACTAATTATATTCATAAATGAAAAACATTTTTAGACGTATATTTGTTATCACTTTCTTATTTTTGCTAGATATTCTATTAAATGGCTCTTTCGCAAACTAGAACTTTACTTTCATAGTGGTCTGATCCGACTATTTATAAGAAACCGCGCGGTGACTTTCGGTATTTCTGCATGTTTATAAATTGGTAGCGAATAAAAAAGTAAAACTTAATAAGGGACATTTTTGTCAACACTTTAAAAGCCTCACCACAAGATGAATACAACAAAGGTTCATTACATACCAGGCTTTGCATGTTAGATATGTTAAGGTAAAATAATTTAAAATCAAATTTACTAAACAGAAAACAACCTAACACTTCGCCTACTTCTAAAAAATATTTTTTTACAAAGCTGAGCAATTTGCTTTCACTCTTTCCGAGAATGGATTTTTCAAGTGGTAGTAAAACAATTACCGAAATACAATCTTACTCAAAAATCTATCTATATTTTGACCAGGTTGAAATTCACTGTCGTAAAGACTGTTAGGTTTTTATACATTTGTTGTAATTATCTATATGCAGTGGTGGTCAAGCTCATTTACAATTATTGTTAAAATTCAAAAGTTTAATGGAATAACAGGAGTTTCGTTACCACTTTGAATATGAAAATAAAATCTTCCGGGAAAACCGAAAGAGTTGGAACATCACCTCCTACATCAGAAAGCCTCCACACGGTTTCTTATAAGTAGTCTGCGCAGATTATCTAAAAAGCGAACCACTTGTGCGCAAGAACCCAATTTCTATTTTAAAAGTACTTGAGAGAAATGTATCATATATATTTGATATTGAATCTGCAGTGGTTGACAAGTAAATAAAACAAACCAATTATATTCATAAATTAAACAAATTTTTAGACATATATTTGCTACCACTTTCTTATTTTTAATAGATTTCACGTTAAATGGTTCTTTCACTAATTGGTTTACCTTCATAGTGGTCTGATCGGACTATCTACAAAAATCCGTGTGTTGACGTTGGTTGGAAGCTATAGAGTTTAAACATCACCTCCTACATCAAAAAGCCTCCACACGGTCTTTTATAAGTAGTCAGCGCAGACTGTTTAAAAAATGAACCAGTTGTGCGCATGAACCCAAAACCTTTTATAAAAGTGATTGAGAGAAATGTATCATATATATTTGAGAATTGAATCTGTAGTGGTTGACAAGTGAATGAGGCAAACCAATAATATTCATAATTAAAACAAATTTTTAGTCATATATTTGCTACCACTTTCTTATTTCAACTAGATTTTGTATTAAATGACTTTTTCGGAAAGTGGATATCCTTCACAGTGGTCTGATCGGACTACCTAAAAAAAACCGTGTGGAGGCTTTCAGTTGTAAGAGGCGTTGGATTAAAGCTATGAAGTTGGCATCTCTAATATCATACAAAATCTACATTTGAAGTTTCAAAGATTTTAGTAATAAAAATTTTTGGTAATGTTTGTCAGTGTAAGGATAGTTTCTCAAATTTAACGTTCTTTTGAAAAATGCATTTTGAAGTATGTAATTGTCAAGAAAAAGCAATGTATTTTATATGAATAAAATAACTGGAAATTTTGTCTAGATCTAATTTTCTATAATTTGTTTAAATTTTGACTAACGTCAAATAAAACTCAAAACTTCATTTAAAGAGATTAAAATTAGCATCTTCTTATAGCATATTTTTTTTCAATTTACTACTAAAAGTGAATGTAAAGAATGTTTTTGTTTTGAATATGAATGATTTGAGTAGTGGTAGTTACGATAAAATCATTTACCAAATAATAATAAAAAAAAAAATTAATTGAGTTTCTATATCTTTTTTCTCTTTTAGACGCCTGTGGCCTTCCTGTAAATCTCATTCTCAATATAGGGAGATTTAGGAAGCTAATAAACAAAAGTTCAAATATAGACAATGAAAAAAAATAAAACCTTTCGTTGAAATTGCCTAATTTTACCCTAATCGGATGCTTTAACCCCTTAATGATAGGTTAATTTTCAAGAAAACGGTCATAAAAGTGTCTATTTTTTAATCCCTGAAAATTATATGAAACTATGTGTATGAACAATATATATATTCATTTTTAATTTTTGATTTGTTTTTAGCTTGAAGTTTTAAAAAATTTAATTTTTAGGAAAAGCCAACATACTATGACTTAATGTTGTTTTTCCAGCAAGCAAGGAAAATTTTAAAAATATGTGTTTTAAAAATATCCTGGTACTGCTATCTGGTGTGTAAAATGAGAAATAAATAGCTTTCCGGGCAAAAAAAAAAAAAAAAAAAAAAAAGAAAAAAAAAGAAAAAAGAAAAAGTTTCCACCGTGACGAACGAAACGAAATAACGAACGAAATATCAACCTGTCATTTTCACGGGAGCGAGAAGGAAGGGGTTAAAAAATAAATTTTATCTTGAGCACAAACCAGGTGTATTCACAAAGAGCCTAACTAGGTAACTTTGCTAAGATTACAAATAACCTATCACAAATACACGCATTTGATTAGTGCTGATTAGCTGACTTTAGTGCTGGCATCTTTTTTTTTCTTTATTTATAAAAAAATGGGCACCTGGGCCGCGCAGAAGGCCCATATCCCATACATCATGAAGTAAAATAAACAGCTGAAATAAAAGATAGTTTGAGTTCAGCAGTCTATGGGGTGGCTGTTATTGGGAGGCAAGCACCTTGCTTGTATAACTGAAAGAAAATGTATAACTGAAAGAAAATGAAGTACTGGCATCTGGTTTAAAATAAACTAACTATCTGTAATTACCTTAAAAATATCCTGGTACTGCTATCTGGTGTGTAAAATGAGAAATAAATAGCTTTCCGGGCAAAAAAAAAAAAAAAAAAAAAAAAAGAAAAAAAAAGAAAAAAGAAAAAGTTTCCACCGTGACGAACGAAACGAAATAACGAACGAAATATCAACCTGTCATTTTCACGGGAGCGAGAAGGAAGGGGTTAAAAAATAAATTTTATCTTGAGCACAAACCAGGTGTATTCACAAAGAGCCTAACTAGGTAACTTTGCTAAGATTACAAATAACCTATCACAAATACACGCATTTGATTAGTGCTGATTAGCTGACTTTAGTGCTGGCATCTTTTTTTTTCTTTATTTATAAAAAAATGGGCACCTGGGCCGCGCAGAAGGCCCATATCCCATACATCATGAAGTAAAATAAACAGCTGAAATAAAAGATAGTTTGAGTTCAGCAGTCTATGGGGTGGCTGTTATTGGGAGGCAAGCACCTTGCTTGTATAACTGAAAGAAAATGTATAACTGAAAGAAAATGAAGTACTGGCATCTGGTTTAAAATAAACTAACTATCTGTAATTACCTTAAAAATATCCTGGTACTGCTATCTGGTGTGTAAAATGAGAAATAAATAGCTTTCCGGGCAAAAAAAAAAAAAAAAAAAAAAAAGAAAAAAAAAGAAAAAAGAAAAAGTTTCCACCGTGACGAACGAAACGAAATAACGAACGAAATATCAACCTGTCATTTTCACGGGAGCGAGAAGGAAGGGGTTAAAAAATAAATTTTATCTTGAGCACAAACCAGGTGTATTCACAAAGAGCCTAACTAGGTAACTTTGCTAAGATTACAAATAACCTATCACAAATACACGCATTTGATTAGTGCTGATTAGCTGACTTTAGTGCTGGCATCTTTTTTTTTCTTTATTTATAAAAAAATGGGCACCTGGGCCGCGCAGAAGGCCCATATCCCATACATCATGAAGTAAAATAAACAGCTGAAATAAAAGATAGTTTGAGTTCAGCAGTCTATGGGGTGGCTGTTATTGGGAGGCAAGCACCTTGCTTGTATAACTGAAAGAAAATGTATAACTGAAAGAAAATGAAGTACTGGCATCTGGTTTAAAATAAACTAACTATCTGTAATTACCTTAAAAATATCCTGGTACTGCTATCTGGTGTGTAAAATGAGAAATAAATAGCTTTCCGGGCAAAAAAAAAAAAAAAAAAAAAAAAGAAAAAAAAAGAAAAAAGAAAAAGTTTCCACCGTGACGAACGAAACGAAATAACGAACGAAATATCAACCTGTCATTTTCACGGGAGCGAGAAGGAAGGGGTTAAAAAATAAATTTTATCTTGAGCACAAACCAGGTGTATTCACAAAGAGCCTAACTAGGTAACTTTGCTAAGATTACAAATAACCTATCACAAATACACGCATTTGATTAGTGCTGATTAGCTGACTTTAGTGCTGGCATCTTTTTTTTTCTTTATTTATAAAAAAATGGGCACCTGGGCCGCGCAGAAGGCCCATATCCCATACATCATGAAGTAAAATAAACAGCTGAAATAAAAGATAGTTTGAGTTCAGCAGTCTATGGGGTGGCTGTTATTGGGAGGCAAGCACCTTGCTTGTATAACTGAAAGAAAATGTATAACTGAAAGAAAATGAAGTACTGGCATCTGGTTTAAAATAAACTAACTATCTGTAATTACCTTAAAAATATCCTGGTACTGCTATCTGGTGTGTAAAATGAGAAATAAATAGCTTTCCGGGCAAAAAAAAAAAAAAAAAAAAAAAAGAAAAAAAAAGAAAAAAGAAAAAGTTTCCACCGTGACGAACGAAACGAAATAACGAACGAAATATCAACCTGTCATTTTCACGGGAGCGAGAAGGAAGGGGTTAAAAAATAAATTTTATCTTGAGCACAAACCAGGTGTATTCACAAAGAGCCTAACTAGGTAACTTTGCTAAGATTACAAATAACCTATCACAAATACACGCATTTGATTAGTGCTGATTAGCTGACTTTAGTGCTGGCATCTTTTTTTTTCTTTATTTATAAAAAAATGGGCACCTGGGCCGCGCAGAAGGCCCATATCCCATACATCATGAAGTAAAATAAACAGCTGAAATAAAAGATAGTTTGAGTTCAGCAGTCTATGGGGTGGCTGTTATTGGGAGGCAAGCACCTTGCTTGTATAACTGAAAGAAAATGTATAACTGAAAGAAAATGAAGTACTGGCATCTGGTTTAAAATAAACTAACTATCTGTAATTACCTTAAAAATATCCTGGTACTGCTATCTGGTGTGTAAAATGAGAAATAAATAGCTTTCCGGGCAAAAAAAAAAAAAAAAAAAAAAAAGAAAAAAAAAGAAAAAAGAAAAAGTTTCCACCGTGACGAACGAAACGAAATAACGAACGAAATATCAACCTGTCATTTTCACGGGAGCGAGAAGGAAGGGGTTAAAAAATAAATTTTATCTTGAGCACAAACCAGGTGTATTCACAAAGAGCCTAACTAGGTAACTTTGCTAAGATTACAAATAACCTATCACAAATACACGCATTTGATTAGTGCTGATTAGCTGACTTTAGTGCTGGCATCTTTTTTTTTCTTTATTTATAAAAAAATGGGCACCTGGGCCGCGCAGAAGGCCCATATCCCATACATCATGAAGTAAAATAAACAGCTGAAATAAAAGATAGTTTGAGTTCAGCAGTCTATGGGGTGGCTGTTATTGGGAGGCAAGCACCTTGCTTGTATAACTGAAAGAAAATGTATAACTGAAAGAAAATGAAGTACTGGCATCTGGTTTAAAATAAACTAACTATCTGTAATTACCTTAAAAATATCCTGGTACTGCTATCTGGTGTGTAAAATGAGAAATAAATAGCTTTCCGGGCAAAAAAAAAAAAAAAAAAAAAAAAGAAAAAAAAAGAAAAAAGAAAAAGTTTCCACCGTGACGAACGAAACGAAATAACGAACGAAATATCAACCTGTCATTTTCACGGGAGCGAGAAGGAAGGGGTTAAAAAATAAATTTTATCTTGAGCACAAACCAGGTGAATTCACAAAGAGCCTAACTAGGTAACTTTGCTAAGATTACAAATAACCTATCACAAATACACGCATTTGATTAGTGCTGATTAGCTGACTTTAGTGCTGGCATCTTTTTTTTTCTTTATTTATAAAAAAATGGGCACCTGGGCCGCGCAGAAGGCCCATATCCCATACATCATGAAGTAAAATAAACAGCTGAAATAAAAGATAGTTTGAGTTCAGCAGTCTATGGGGTGGCTGTTATTGGGAGGCAAGCACCTTGCTTGTATAACTGAAAGAAAATGTATAACTGAAAGAAAATGAAGTACTGGCATCTGGTTTAAAATAAACTAACTATCTGTAATTACCTTAAAAATATCCTGGTACTGCTATCTGGTGTGTAAAATGAGAAATAAAATGTTTTCCGGGCAAAAAAATGAATTAGTTTCCAGCCCGCGTCAATATCACGGGAGCGAGAAATAACGAACGAAATCTCAACCAGTCATTTTCATGGGAGCGAGAAGGAAGGGGTTAAATACAAAACAGAATCTTGGGAAATGATCTCTAGTGAAAAACTTCAATTTCAGTTAGTACAGAATTTTTGTAGATTAACTCATCTTTGCCAAGCGTTCATTTTTTTTCCAGCATTTTTTTTGATTTAAAAACGTTTTTTTGAAATTTTTTTAGGATAATACTAGTGTTTCATTATTATAATTAATTGAGCACAATCAAGATAGTTGTATCTACCAGATTATATTTGCCAGCAAACAGTGATCTTAATTTACTAGTGATTTTAATCTACTCAATTAAAATTAATAATAGAAAAAAATGTAATTCTGTTGATAATAATAAATAATAAAGCCAAATTGCTTAGAAATAATAGTTTATCCTACCTCATTCAATGTACATTCCAACATTAATTGCTGAAAAAATCTCTAACTCTCAATTCATTGTTTGTTCAATTTTATTCTTGATCAATCTTTATTGTCTTTCCCGCAAACTAAAGTGCATTCTTATTGTCCTAATATTATTAATAATATTGCTTAATGTTTATTGGTACAACATACATTTAAAAAGTTGTGGGCTTAATTAAGGCTCATAAACCTTTATCAAGTAGAACGACAGATAGCACAATACAGAGATGGACAGCGCGAAGATCCATCCAAGGTAACATCAGGATTCGAACCCGCTATCTCTACGCTTCGCACACTGTTTAGAGGGCAATACCGAGCTGCCAAGGAGGCCCCATTAATAATATATTTGGATCTGAAGTTAAATATTGTATTTTTTTAAAAGCTTAAGCGGCAAATAAGAAAAAATAATATCCTCTAGGTATGAACAAATATGTGTTACGAAACTTTTTCATATAAGTGTTTTTATATAACGAATATTTTCGACGTTAAAAAATGCTTTTTATTTATTTTTTTCATGTCTTAAAATTCTAGCCATCAACTTAGAAAAAAATAATATCAACTGCAGAGGAACTATTTATATTTATTATATTTCTAAATTTCATTAAAGAATTCCGAAAATTCATTGCAACTATACATAATTAATTAATTATATTTGATGATTTTCTCTTCATATTCCCAAAGAGAAGTGCAAGTCGGTTTCAAAACACTTAAAAAGTAAAACCAAAACATAATAAAAATAAATGCTACAGAATAATTCAAAATGAAAGTAAAATAAATAGACTATTTTTTCACTGAATAGTTTGTTCTTTGAATAAATTTATATTCGTTTTTTTTCTTCAGAAGATGAAATATTCGAGTAATATTTTATTACATTATATGGAATGAAAACAATTTATTCCTTGCTCGAATTCTGTGAAGAACTTACTCAAAATATTGGAACAAAGTCAAATCAAGTTGAATTGGAGTTTATATATCTTTTCTAAGCTGCTAAATTTAGGCATAGTTAGAGAGACATAGTAGGACGAGATTTATTTGACTTGAGTTCAAAACTCGTTTTGCAGTATTTTGATATTGAATTATCAGATAATCTTTCTATAGCAACTAACTTTAAGGTTTTTACCCCAAAAGTTGTAAGTAAATTCCATATGAAGTCATTAGGTCTAAATGCATATATTTTTTTTGTTTTAATGCATAGTTGCCATTTTTTCGATTTTAGTCAGAAGAATTTTCTTTGTTTTGGCAAATATTTTATATTAACCCTTTCCGGTATAGTGGAGTCAGTCAGGCAACGCTCATTTCTTAAATTTTACAAGCATGGCTGAAAACCCTTAGCAAGACTGAAAAGAACAGAAACTGGTACGATAGACGTTTCATTCCAGCATTTTGTTACGGGAAAAATAAAATATTTGTTACTATCAAAATTTCTTCTATAATTTTAACATATATATAAAACTGCTTCTTCCCTAGATAATGTTGAATAGTTTAAAATAAAGAATAAGCAAACTCTTCCCGAATGCAAGCTATAACTGAAATGGTTTTACTACCAGCCTTTCCTCGTTTCCATCTCGCTTTCACCTTGTTTACAAACCACTAAAAATATAAAACTAATTAATTGTAAACGTTTAGAAACCACTATTCTATAAGCACTAGGCGTCACTCTTACTAGTACTTTAAACTGGAATTCCCATATTGATGATATTCTTAGGAAAGCGCAAGGAGCCTATAGAGCTCTGAAACCAATATTAAGCTATAACTCAAAACTTGCACTCAAAACAAAACGAACTCTATACCTCCAATGCATTCGACCGATCATCAGCTACGCAGCCCCTGCGTGGAGCACAACCACTGCTACTCAAAAGAAGAAACTGGAGAGAACTCAAAACAAATTTCTCAGATACATCACTGGAGCCCCCAGATCCATGAGAATGAAAGATCTAAGAAGAGATTTAAAAATCAACAAAATAGACGAACACATAGCTGAACTATGTGCAAGTTTCTTCAGAGATGCAATCACTTGTCATACGTGTAACTACTTTAAAAACTTTGATTTTGAGCTAATCAAAGACAACATAAAATATAGCCCGGCAACCGCCTTTTTTCTATCCGATGGAGTCTTGTCCCGTAAATTTTGTAAATAGTTATAAATATTTGTATATATTTTGCGCATTTATTATGTATCTGTCCTATATCTCTGAGGCTATGTGGCTGCTGTGCACCTATGAAGCTCGGGGGTAATACCTCCAGGGGTGGCGAGGCAGTATGCCACAAAAACCTCTTCTCTATCTTAAATTTGTTTGGTTAATCTCTCTGTTTAATTTTAATTTTCTCTCAGTAAATGTTACTGAACCCCAACCTTCACCTTTCAGTTGCGCTTCGGCGATTTATTATTTATTCTCACTCAGATGAATTAGTTGGAGCCCCTAGCGGGGCTGATGCTAAGATAACCACCACATATGAGTATGAGTATTCTATAAGCAACATAGAGTCACTTAGAGTTTGTCGCGTCACTTAGAATCCACTTTCTTAGGTCGCAATTGCTAATGTCCTGACCAAAAATTTTCAACCGAAATTTGCTTTTCCGGAAAGGGTAAAAAAATATTTTTAAATTTAATATAATGAGATTTAAAATGCTTTTAAGCAACATGGCATGCACAGGTAAATAGATAGAGGTTTGATTGTTGCTCTTATGTTAGGGGTAGCTAAAAACAAGGATGCCAATTACTACGTTTTTTTTTTTTTTTTAACGAAATTTATGAAGTGGTCGGGAAAGAAAAACGAATTTTGTCTATAATTTAAAATACTGACTATAAGGTAGTTAGAAATGAAGTGGTTTTCATACAATTTATTGAATTATTTATACGTAGTAATGGGCAAAGTAATTTAACATAAGTTTACTAAACACCACGGCAGACACTGGAAAATATATATAGATACTTGCTCTTATGTTATATTTGCTACCACTTTTTTTTAAATTTTTAATAGATTTTCTATTAATAGTAAAAATATGAAATTTTTAAAGTTTTAATTTTTCTGTTAAAAAAACCACGCAAGTTATTACAGTGTATTAACGGAACTTAGAAGAATTTAATAGAGAAAATTTCTTTCTTTAACACGTTGAACGCCACGCTAATTTTACATGTCTTGCCCGTCTGGGCAAACTGTAATTAACTACAAACTAAAATTGCAAATATTAGACAGATTTTGCTAGTTTTAAAAGATTTACCATGACATATATGAAAAAAGGCGTGAATTATATAAGACTACGAATTGTTTAGAAATAGTGGTGGATAAAAATCTACTAAATTGAATTTATTAAACCAAGAATCACAATTAATAAACTACCACTTGAAAATATTTATTCCCTGTCCGGAGCAAGTTGGCATCTCTGTATATAAATAAAACTATTTTTGTGTATTCTATATTGCATTAATTTCTTCAAACCATTTTAGTAACGATAATAATATGAAAAAATTAAAAATTTAATAGAATTATGTGTTTCTAGTACTCTTGGCTTCACCGGTGACTCCCATGGCATTCAACGTGTTAAAAAAACGCAAGGTCCATTATCATTAAACACCATAATTTAAATTTTTAAGTCCTATGAGAATACTGATTATAAAATCGAACTTAAGAAACGTACATCCGAAAATCAAATCATATATTTTGTTACATTTACAGAAAATTTTGCAGCTATGTATAAGGCGTAGAATCGTACAAAGAGTTAATTAAGTTGAAGACTGAGTCTTCAAGTTAAGAGTTTCATTGGACTTCACAATGAAGTAGATAAATGAAATTAGGAATTGAGGATTAGTAACTGAAGTTCGAAAATGGTACAAAAGATGCAGATTTAAATCTGAGTTAAAAGTTCGGTAGTGAAATTGGTTTCTCGTAATTAGAAGATTAATTTCTATTTTTGGCAAAGTTAAGAGTTAAAAGAACGAATACATTCTTAAATTACAAAATGTCAAAATTTTATTATTTTTTTAAAATTAAGACCTTTGCTTATTTAATCCTTAATGTAGTACGAATTATTTTTGATAAACAGATTGATGCTATTAATTTTAACCCTAGAAAGTCAAAACAGTTTTGATTGGGATATTTTAAACTTCTAGGACATAAATCTGCCTACATTTCTATCTTTTTTTTCCAATTGATAATGAAATACATAAAACTGACATCAGAATTCTCAGAGTCAATCTCTAGCATTATTTTAGTACCATTGTTAAACAGCGGACCCAATTTTTTTGGTTTACGATTACTAATGTTCAACTCCGTAGCCTTGTATCTAATCAAATTCTGTATCTAATCTATCCTGGATCAAATATTGGGAGAAGTTTGCCTTCGCTGAGGCTTTTTTGATGGAACTAACCAACGCCTCCTACAACTGAAAGCCTCCGCACGTTTTTTTAATAGGTAGTTCGATCAGACCACTATGAAGGAATCCCTTTAATAGAAAATCTAGTAAACATAAGAAAGTGGTAGCAAATATATGTCTAAAAATTTGTTTAATTTATGAATATGATTGGTTTGTTTTATTTACTTGTCTACCACTACAGATTCAAATCTCAAATATATATGATAAATTTCTCGCAATCACTTTTAAAATAAAATTTGGTTTCACGCGCACAACCGGTTCACTTTTAAAATAGTCTGCGCAGACTACTTATAAAAGACCGTGTGGAGGCTTTCTGATGTAGGAGGTGATGAACTAACCCGCATTTTGATGGAACTAGCACCGTCAGCAAGCCGGTTGCGGAATTCGTATCGACCAGCCTTTGTTGGGATTCGAACCCGGTTCACCTCAATGGAAGGCGAACTCTTTATCTCTCGAGTCCTTACTGCTCTCAAGAATTATTAAAAAAAATTGAAATTTGTCTGTGACTTTAAAGGTTAGGTAGAGATTATAATTATAAAAGTAAGGCTTAATCTAACATATATTTAACTCAATTTGCAATGATTGAATACAATAAAAATTTACAAAAAAAACTTAATGCTGAATAAATTTAGTATGAATTTCATACTATCATACTTATATCAATTATACTTATATAAACAGATCGTTATACTATGCCCAATAAAGAAATCAAAAAGAAAGGACGGAATTACTGATGATAATATTAAAATAAAATCTTATCATTTTTATGGAATAAATTCACAGAATTGTAATTTATAGTGTTCTAATTTGAGCACATATAAAGTTCCTTTAAATGAAATTCATTTTCATTCCATCACAATAACTAGAAAGAATATTAGGTGTCTTTTATCGGGGACATATTTTTAAAAAAAATGTAAATTATTCTTTATTTTTCATAAATGAAGATGATATTATTTTTTTTTTTCGTCTGATCTTTAATTTTTATTCCCCTGTTATTTTTTCTCAATTAGTTGCCTGGGAAAAACAAAACAAAAATCTACGAAGAAAGTTGATAAAATCTGGTATTTAAAATCCCAAATCTTATGAAATATCTTGGATGAAAATTGCTCTGCCAGATGCTGTGATAATCAGCAGCGTCCGTTGCCGTGCTGGACGGTTTCTGTTATCGGGCTTATGACTATCGTTTTTTTTAAAATTTTTTATATTCAACACAAATGCAGGACTGGAATTCAAATGTTTATAATTTTAACCTTTTGCACTCGACGTTCTTTCAGCAGTTAAAAAAATGGACGCAACCACTAACATTTTGAATGAGTTTTTACAAACTTACCTTATAATACCCAGAGATCACTTAATGAAGTGGTAACTAAACATTAAGGTGAAAAAAATTTCACATTTAGAGTGGTGGGTAATTTACAGGTGACTGACAGTCACCTCTCGAGTGCAAAGGATTGAAACTAAAAAACGTATAACAATAAATCATAACCGTAATTAGGGATTTTTTTCTTAAGTTACAAATGTTCGATATTTGAAGCTTTCGTTACTTGACATTCTAAAATCTCTGATTAAAATCGTTCCTCAAATTTTGTAGTTTTCTCCATCAAGGGTTCCTAATGGTTTAAGGTATTTAATTATAAGGTAAGGACGTTCTCACATTTTCTAATATTGAAACATAAATTTTGCTATCACTAGAAAAATTTCACCCAAAACTGGACATTTTAGCATCGTTGTGTTAGTTAATTATAAAATTCCCCAAATGAGACTTGAATAGAAGATAATCGTAAAATACATCTTTCTCCATTGTCCAGTGTCCACACATAAACTAAAAAATACTTATAATTCTTTTAAAAATTATTTAAAACATCAAGCTATTGATGTTACTGCTGTTGATTACTTCATACTGTATTCGTTTAGTGCGTCGTTATGAGCTAAGCTCAATCCGATAGTATTTGAATAGAACTAATCTTAAGCCCGTAAGTAGGCGACAATGTTTCTTTTATTTCTTATTTTTTTATGCCACGGGTACGTGTAGATGCAAAGAGATTGCTGACCACTGTGCTGCTTTGAGCTACGCTCAGTACGATTATATTTGAACAGAACTAATCTTATTTCAAGTACGGTAACAATGATTTTTTGTTCTTTTTATTTATGTCACGGGTACAGGTAAATACAGATAGATTTCCTGACCCCTGTATTGCTACGTGCTAGGCCTAATGCGATTGTATTTGAACAGAACTATTCTCAATCCCAAATACGGTGAATGATTTTTTTTGTTCTTTTATTTTACGTTACGGTTACGTGTTGCTGTGGAAATTGCTGATCACTGTGTCGCTATGAGCCTGGCTCAAATGAAGTTTATGTAAGCAGAACTTATTTTAAACTCGCGTACAGTAACAGAGCTTTTTTTTATAATGGTGTTGTTGAGATACACGAAAGATACACGATAGATACACGAAACAGAAGATACATGAAAGATACACGAAACAGAAGATACACGAAAGATACACGAAACAGAAGATACACGAAAGATACACGAAACAGAAGATACACGAAAATGTTTTACAGTGTACGTGCGAGGCAAAATTAAACTTTCACCATCTCTGCTTTATTAACACATTGATGACCGGTCACGAGTTAACTCGTGTTTTCGTGGCCAAGCGTTGATGACCGGTCACGAGTCATAGCTATCATGTTAGAAGTGAAGTCGTGGTGACTATTTTAAAAAGTGGGCGTAATTTTCCTTACGTTTCAAGTCTTACTATTTAATTCTCTACCAATTTATTATAACTTTACGAAACTAGATATATTTTCAAAACTTGTGGTGTGCCATTACACGTAGGTGATTGTTATACTTTCTTTCATACGGCATTAAAAATTTAAAATTTTTAAAGTTTATTTATATTGTTTTACTTCCACGTCGGCTTTCAAAACAAAAGCCGGACACATGGGGTCATTTTCAGAAAAGTTGCCGGTCAGCAATGTGTTAAAAATAAAAAATATTGCTTTTCTGACAGTTTAAAAAATTTAAACCCAGATTGGAGAAACTAATTCGTGAATGGAGTTTATACATATGAGCTTGGCGAAACTAATTTATGTATGGAGTTTATACATCTGAGATTGGTGTAAACTTTATCATTTATTGGAGTTTAGATTTAACTACACCTTTTAAAGTGTGCATGAATGCTTGATGTGTTATTAACTTCATATATCATTCAGTTTTTAGAGATTATTACCGCCCAATTCGGATAGGTATTGCACCACAGTTTTCACAGTGCCTCTTGTCTGGGAAATAAAGGTGACCTGTGCGCAATTCCAACCACATAGTCACATTTAGCTTTAACTTCCATGGCCTACAATGGGCTGTTGCGGGAATGCTTTACTTTCACTACTTAATTTCAATACTTACAATGATGTTTTTTTTAATGCTACGGTTGGGTTGTTTGTATATCGAAAAATATATAAAACTGTTTGTACAACCACTTTTTTCTATCTCGTTTTCGAAAGTTCTTTCATTTTACACATTGCTTAAGAAACGTGAAATGCATGTTTAAAAAATTTACAAGGCTCAAAATACATGTTTGAGATATTGGATAAAGCTTAAAAGCTTGAAACCTTCGAATTCGTGTTTAACAAACGATAGCAGTTTGAAATGTTTGATTAAAGAACTGAACATGTCTCAAAATGCGTGCTTAAGAAAATGGACAAAGCTTAAAATGTTTGTTTAGGAAAGTTGACATGGCTTGAATAATGGCATAGCTCGGATGTTTAATAAACGATCGCAGTTTGAAACGTTTGATTAAAAAATTGAACATGGCTCTCAATGAGTTTTTAAGAAAATGGACAAAGCGTAAAATGCGTGGCTAGGAAAATTGACATAGCTTGAAATTTGCGTTTAACAAACGATCTCAGTTTAAAACGAACTCTGAATTGAACAAGGCTCAAAATGAGTGCTTGAGACCATCACCTCCTACATCAAAAAGCCTCCACACGGACTTTTATAAGTAGTCTGCGTAGACTGTTTAAAAAGTGAACCAGTTGTGCGCATGAACCCAAAACCTTTTATAAAAGTGATTGAGAGAAATTTATCATATATATTTGAGAATTGAATCTGTAGTGGTTGACTAGTGAATAAGGCAAACCAATAATATTCATAAATAAAACAAATTTTTAGTCATATATTTGCTACCACTTTCTTATTTCAACTAGATTTTGTATTAGATGACTCGTTCGGAAAGTGGATATCCTTCACAGTGGTCTGATCGGACTACCTATAAAAAAACCGTGTGGAGGCTTTCAGTTATAGGAGGCGTTGTTGAGACACAGCAAAAAGTACACAATTTCAATGTTAAAGAAAAAAATATAAATTTTAGCAACCAAACCAAATCAATCTGGAATTTTGTTTACTATGTTTTTAATTTTTAATGATAGTTATTATAGTTATGAAGTAAGAACCCCGACTGTGGTGTAGAGGTAACTTAGTACATTACAAATGTACTAGTCACCTTTAAACTTCTCAGACGATATCATTGTTTTGCATAATTAAATCACTGTCTATTTTTATGAAAAACCATCATTTTCCTAAAATGTTATTCTGAATGAATCAAAGATGAGTACAAAAATTATTTTAAGCATCTTTAGGATCTGTACAATTCTTTGCCTTCTTAGTGCAATGGATTTCATAAAAAAATTGAATGGAAAAAGATCTAAAAATAGGGCTTATATGACACTTTAATGTTTTATAAATTGATGACACGAATTAAAACAAATGACTTTATTCGTAATCACGCTACATATTATTTTCTAAAGAAAATAATCTGTATGGTAATTCTTTTCTTTAAAAATTTTTAAAAGTTAAATCTTTAAAAGTTGAATCTTAAAAAGTTAAAATTATCCTTTATTTTTTAATTTTTTTTAAAGAAAATTGATATAATTAGAGAAGACCTGCTGATTGTGCTAAACCTACGGACCTGGGGCTAAAGTGGACATCTTGAATAACTTTTTTTATTTATTGGTCAAATTTCCTCTATGAAAAATCGTAGATTAGTAACACTGATGTATTCGCCCATGTGCAGCATAATCACTCTGTAATTACTTCAGTCCTACTAAAGTAAACACAGTTTTGCAAGTTCTACTAAGTTATAAAAAAACTTGTAAAAGAGGGTTTTTTAGGGGCAAAAGTAACTTTCAGATTTTCTCTTAACTCCTTTTTTAACACATTTTATTTCCAGAATTTCACCAAATCGATTTTGAGGGTTATTAAGGCCTACAGGATCAGATGGCTGGGGCACGTTTTTCGGAGTGAAGATTTGAACCTAGTTAAAAAAATAACTTTTTCGAAAATTGAAGGAACTAAAAGAAGAAGGAGACCAGCTACAAGATGGCTGGACAGTGTTGAGAAGGACTTAAAATTGTTGGGAATAAACCGGTGGAAAAATCTAGCTCCTATCCTGGGGCAGCTAATTGAGCCTGCACTAGGCTGTAGTGCTAACGAAGAAGAAGATTTATTTAATAAATATACATTAGGTAGAAACAAACACCTATCTTCTTAAGGCTAGCGTAGACCCATAGTGGTGGGGCAAGTGTGAACATATCAACACCTGGCTTCATTCAACTTCTTATAAAAGAAATATGAATTTGTTATAAATGTAACACATTTTATATTATTTATTTTATAAATTAGAAAGATATACCTAAACAAATAGTGATTTCAATCTCAAGCAGGGTCATGGAAGCTCAGTGGTTGGGGAATCGGACTCCGGTCTGGAGAAGTTCGGTGTTCGATTCTTGACTTTGATAATACCCTCTGAGTACCTGAGATATCTTCTTCTTCGTCAGCACTACAGCCTACTGCAGGCCAAGGCTTTCTCAATTAGCTGCATCTAGACAGAGCTAGATTACCTGAGATATACGTGTTCGTAAAATCAAAAGTCGTGTGTGTTGGAATCGAAAGTCCTGTGGTTGTTTGCTAAGCAGTACCACGGATACAGGGATTTGGAGAAAATTTCTTTCCCCTTCAGATTTATGTCTTAATTGAGGAAGTGGCCTCACGAATGAGATACCCTCCACAGAGGATCAAAATTGTGATGACATGTCTTTGGATCATCCTCAGGGATGTTTCCCTCATCGTCGCCAATAGCCCATTATTCTGCTCTAGTGCGGAGTTAAAAAGTACCTACATACATATAGCTGGTTCAAAGTTAAAACGACACTTCTGCACTCACTTCTCATGTTTTTTTAATGAGAAGTGAGTGCAGAAGTGTCGTTTTAACTTTGAACCAGCGATATAAGAAGTAAAACATTTAGCAAGAAACCCTTGTATTTATCCACTTCTTAAAGTTTTTAGGAAAATTTAAAGTAGATGTTTTCTGTGACACAGAAAGAAAATCAGAATTTCAGCATTAATCATCAGATGCTGAAGAATTGAAATCGGAACTTCTTGACAACGCTCAATCAATAAGAAGAGTTAACGGCTTTGTGCAAGTCAATTTGTTTTTATATATAAAAAAAAAGAATGTAGCGTATTATTCTGATAGAGTGGAAGTTGTTTATAGATATGGAGGTTATGATGTTCAATTCTTAAGAAAAAAATGGACGAAGTTCTTTCACGAATCTTTCTTTTTAACCAGAAAACTACCATTTCTCAAATTTCAAGAGAAGAATAGTTACCAAACTTCCTTCTCCAGTAACTAGTAAAAATATGAGGACTGCGTCTCAATGCATATCTAAATTTAGCATTTTAAATGCTTTGATAAGATGATAAAATGAATTTTAAAATATTTTTCAATTAAATCAAACCAAATAATGGTTTTTAAGTGTATTAATTTGCGTTTAAAATTTCTATCTTAGTATAGTGAAATGCTCTATTACAAATTAGTGCTTTAATTAACCTATGTCAATATTGATTTACCAAATTATATAGATTTAAGCTTAGATTAAAATTAGTTTCATTTTGGCTTAAGATGTGAAAGAAAAATTCGTGAAAGAGTTGTGTTCATTTTTTTCTTGAAAACTGAACATCATAATCTCCATATCTATAACCAACTTCCACTCTACCAGCATAATGCACAACATTCCTTTTTATAATATTTAAATTTAACATTTCAAATGCTTTGATAAAGTATTAAAAAAAATCTTAAAATATTTTCAAGTAAATAAAATTGAATAATGGCTTTTAAATTTATTGATTTGAGTTTGAAATTTCCTTATTAGTATAGTGAAAAGCTTAAGGGTGTTGTGTGTCAATAATGTTAATTCATACTTTTTAATCCTTTATGAGGTCGTAGAAAGTAGACTTCCCACCATTTTTATTAATTTTTAAATGTCAAGGGAAATTTAATTAAACAAAATATATAACAAATGTAAAAGAAAAAAAAAGAAATCAGGGAAATAAAAGAAAAGAGAAAATATAGTAAGAAACGGATAAAAAAACTCATAAAATAAAACTACGTTGAAGCGTCAGTGAGACATATATTTTTTACCTTAATGGCTGGTCTCCATTAATGCAGATTTTAAAATAATCAGAATATTGAACTGGAAATACCTGGCAACAAACCGAACTACATAGAGAAATAATCTATAAAAAGCCAAGGCCCATCCCGGAATCTCGTGTAATGATGTTTATTATTTCACTTTTGCATTTAATTTTATATTGGTAAACAATTTATATTACCATGGAAACTGAATTAAACAAAAATATAACAATTACAAAAGAAAGTTACATAAATTAAGAGAATAATATAAAAGAGAAAATAAAATAAAATACAGACAAAAAAACTCATGAAATAAAACTGCGTAGAACCACCTAAATTAGCATATGATCAAAGCCAATGTACGTTTTAGTAAGATATTTAACTTTTCAGAGGACGTCAAAAACTTTGATGGCTGGACTTTACTAATGCAGATTTTAAAACAATCAGGATAATGAATTGGAAAGACCTGATAACAAAGAGAACGACATGGAGAAGTGTTCTGAAAAAGGCTAAGGCCCACCCCGGGCTTTTGTGCAATAATAATGATGATTATTTAACTGTTGAAATACCATTTAATATTAATATAGAAATTTTAACAAACAAAAAAGTACGCAATTGTGTAAGAAAATAAAACAGAGTAACTATATGAACAGGAGTGAAACAAATGGATAAGATGAAAAAAATCATGTAATAAATTTGCATTGAAGCATTGAAATTCACATATGATCCAAAACTCTCACACATTATAGTAAGATTTTTAACTTTTCTAATTTATATTTTATTAGAATAAAATTGAATTAAACAGATGTGATAGATGAAAGTGTCTATTTATTTAAGATTTTATAAATCTAAAGAAGATGAAGTAAATTAAAAAAAAAAGATACCTTGCAAATAGAATGAAACAGTTCCATCGGCATGGCCAAGAACCAATCTTCCGGGACAAGTTTTATGCCAACTAATTTGAGTAATATTTGATGATACAGAGTGTATTTCATTCAGTGGTTGAGATATATGTCCATTTCTATCATTTTTATCCATGTACTTCCACAAATATAATGGTCCTTTACCATCGCAGTATGCTAGACAGTCAACATCAGCCGGAAACCATGCCATTAAAGATGGAACTGCGTGAGCAGTATTCAAAGAGGCCAATAACTTGCGTTTCGATACATGCCAGACACATATTTTGTAGTCAGTACTACAACTTGCGATGATGTCCTTATCTTGTAGGTGCCAAGCAATGGCGGAAATGGTCTTCTTATGTTCGGACATAATTGAATGCAAGTAAAACTGATTGCTTTCAGGATTCCACTGAAATTAAAGATATAACAGATATTGTAAGAGAATATAATGGAAAGAATTTTTATCAGTATTCAGTGATTATGGTTTGTAATATGAATAATAGGTTTTTTTTTTTTTTTTAAATAATGCTTTGTTTATTGATTGTTTTGATAAAAATGATACATGATTTATTTTTCGACTTAATATTAATGATTCATGATTTAGAGGTTGTCTTTATCGATATAAATATTTTTTAAGCGACGAAAGATTAATTGTAACAGAATATGATGGAAAGATGTTTTATAACAAATTTTATCAGTATTCAGTGATTATGGTTTGCAATATGATTAATAGGTTGTTTTTATAAAAATAATGCTTTGTTTATTGATTGTTTTGATAAAAATGATACATGATTTATTTTTCGACTTCATATTAATGATTCATGATTTAGAGGTTGTCTTTATCGATATAAATATTTTTTAAGCGACGAAAGATTAATTGTAACAGAATATGATGGAAAGATTTTTTATAACAAATTTTATCAGTATTCAGTGATTATGGTTTGTAATATGATTAATAGGTTGTTTTTATAAAAATAATGCTTTGTTTACTGATTGTTTTGATAAAAATGATACATGATTTATTTTTCGACTTCATATTAATGATTCATGATTTAGAGGTAGTCTTTATCGATATAAATATTTTTTAAGGGACGAAAGATTAATTGTAACAGAATAGGATGGAAAGATTTTTTATAACAAATTTTATCAGTATTCCGTGATTATGGTTTGTAATATGATTAATAGGTTGTTTTTATAAAAATAATGCTTTTTTTATTGATTGTTTTGATAAAAATGATACTTGATTTATTTTTCGACTTCATATTAACTATTCATGATTTAGACGTTGTCTTTATCGATATAAATATTTTTTAAGCGACGAAAGATTAATTGTAACAGAATATGATGGAAAGATTTTTTATAACAAATTTTATCAGTATTCAGTGATTATGGTTTGTAATATGATTAATAGGTTGTTTTTATAAAAATAATGCTTTGTTTATTGATTGTTTTGATAAAAATGATACATGATTTATTTTTAGACTTCATATTAATGATTCATGATTTAGAGGTTGTCTTTATCGATATAAATATTTTTTTAAGCTACAAAATATTTATTGTAACAGAATATGATGGAAAGATTTTTTTATAAAAAATTTAATCTGTATTCAGTGATTATGGTTTGTTATATGATTAATAGGTTGTTTTTATAAAAATAATGCTTTGTTCATTGTTTGTTTTGATAAAAATGATACATGATTTATTTTTAGGCTTCATAGTAATGATTCATGATTTAGAGGTTGTCTTTATCGATATAAATATTTTTTAAGCTATAAAATATTTATTGTAGCAGAATATGATGGAAAGATTTTTTTATAACAAATTTTATCAGTATTCAGTAATTATGGTTTGTAATATGATTAATTGGTTGTTTTTTGGTTGTTTTGATAAAAATGATACATGATTTATTTTTAGACTTCATAATAATGATTCATGATTTAGAAGTTGTCTTTATCGATATAAATATTTCTTTAAGATACAGCAGGTTTATTGTAACAGAATATGATAGAAAGATATTTTTCTTACAATTTTTATCAGTATTCAGTGATATGAGTGGTAGGCTATTTTTATAAAAATAATGCTTTGTTTATTGGTTGTTTTGATAAAAGTGATACATGATTTATTTTTTGACTTCATAATAATGATTCATGATTTAGAGATTGTCTTTATCGATATAAATATTTTTTAAAGTTACAACAGATTTATTGTAACAGAATATGAAGGAAAATTTTTAATCTTACAATTTTATCTGGATTTAGTGATTATGTTTGTAATATGATTTATTGGTTGTTTTTTTTAATAAAAATAATGCTGTGTTTATTGGCTTTTTTTTAATAAAAAATAATGGTTTATTTATTGGTTGATTTAAAAAAAAATGATACACGATTTATTGGTTGATTTTGTAAAAATGATACATGACTTTTTGATAGTCTTTATAATAATGATTTATGATTGAGAGGTTGTTTTTTGTAGATATAAGTATTTCTTTTAAAAGATAGAGATTTATTGTAACAGAATATATTGAAAAGATTTTTTTTATTATTTTATCATTCATTGATTATGGTTTGTAATATCATTAATTAATTATTTTTTTATAAAAATAATACTTTGCTTATTGGTTGATTTGATAAAAATTATACGTGATTTATTGGTGGTATTTATAATAATGATTCACGATTTAGTAACTGTATTTATCGACATAATTATTTCTTTTTAAGCGAACAAATATTACAACTAAGATATTATAGAAATATAGTTTACAATAAATTTCATAAATAATGAGCAATTATTATTTGATATATGATTTAGTGTTTATGTTTATGAAGTAATATAAAATTTAATGGCTATATTTATAATAATGATGCATGATTTAGTAGTTGAATTTTAAACCTAAGTGATTCTTTTTACAATAAAATGTATGCATTTTTGTTTGAATTGAATACAAGCAATTTTTTCATTTTAAAAATGAAACATCATTGTATTTATAATAGTGATTTATGATTTAGTGATTGTCTTTATAGACTTTAGTAATTATTTTATGTGACGGAATATTATTATGCATGATTTAGTGGTTGTGCTTATAGAGTTAAGTAATTCTTTTTAAGTGATAGAATATTATTATACTTTATAACAGGGTAATGTCTTTATAAGTGTTTAGCGATTATGATTTGATCCATATTTTATTGGTTATTTTTGTATAAATGATACATTAATAATTGTATATCTTTATAATAACGATGTATAATAGTGGTTGTCTTCATAGATGGAAATTATTCATTTTAAGAGAAAATGTATGCAGTGAAACTGGTTGCTTTTAGGATTTCACTGAAAAAAGAATATAGTAAAAATATTTTTTAAAAAATTTTAATCATCAATTTTAATTAACCGTGTCAGTATTTAGTGGTCATGATTTGATAAATGATTTAGTAGTTATTCTTTTTAAGAAAAAAAAAAAAGGTTTGGTTTGATTTAATGTAAGCGGATCTCTTTGCTTTTGTGATTTTACTGAAATTTAAGGTACGACAGATATATTCTGCCTTACAATAGAAAAATAAACATACGTGATCACAAATTTAAAATTAAAATTTTTAAAGAACAGGTATTTTTGAATGATGATCAAATTGAAATTTTTTTAAACAGCAATTTTTTAAAATTAGTTTTCTGAACTTCTACTTTAGAATCGATAGTATTAAAGAAAAAAAAAAAATAGTTGCAAAGCCACGTTTCTCAATATTTATCGTGAAGTCCTTACGTAGCTTTTTCAGTTGCACGGCAGTATCATAATTTAATTGAAATTTGTATAAAACAGGCATCTCTGAATAATGATCAAATTGAAAATTTTTTAAAAGCAATTTTCTTAAAATTAGCTTTCTGAAATTCTATTTGAGAATCAATAGTATTAAAGAAAGAAAATAGTTTCCAAGCCGCGTTTCTCAAAATATATCGTGAAGACCTTACGTGGTTTTTTCAGTTGCACGGCAGTATCATAATTTAATTGAAATTTTCGTGGAACAGGCATTTCTGAATGATGATCGTTAAGACACGGTTCCCAGCAAGTCACCGGAGTCAAGCATCACTGGTTGTGGTCAGTATGCGGGTGGCTGACCACTTGGATCAGTCTGCGTAGAGACCGAGGGTATGCGGTATTGGTCCTCGTTAAACTGGTAGTCGTCGAACTACCAAAGCGGAGGTGCCATCCCCTCTGCAGACGATCAAAATTGTGATGGCATGTCTTCGGATCATCCTCAGGGAAGTTTTTCACACCGTCACCAATAGCCCATTGTGCAGCTCCAGTATGACGTAAATGAATAAAAACTACAACAACTGAATGATGATCAAATAGAAAATTCTTTTAAAAGCAATTTTTTTAAAAAAATTAGCTTTCTGAAATTCTATTTTAAAAACGATAGTATTAAAGAAAAAAATTTATTGCCAAGCCATGTTTCTCAAAATCTATTGGGAAATCTTTACGTTGTTTCTCAATTGTACGGCAATATCATAACTTAATTGAAATTTTATGGAAGAGGCATTTTTGAATGATGATCAAATTGCAATTTTTTCAAATTCGCTTTCTTAAATTCTATTTTAGAATCGATAGTATTAAAGAAAAAATTAGTTGCCAAGCCACATTTCTGAAAATCTATCGTGAAGCCCTTACGTTGTTTCTCAAGCGCACGCCAGTACCATAATTTCACGCAATAGAAATATTCTTTATTGCGGAATCAGAAATAAGTGATTTTGACTAGATAAATGATTGATTTATGTTCTGAATTATATATTATTTATTGGTTGTATTTAGAAAAATGATCTGAGATTCAGTCGTAGTCTCTATAAGCAGTTTTATTTAAGCGAAGATTATGCTGATTCGTCATAATTAAATAAAAACAAAACTAATTCTACTGAAATGAAATATAGTATAACATATATAATAACAGAATATAATAAAAATATTCTCTATTACAATATTATCTGCAATCATCAATTATGATTGATATATGATTTGTTTGTTGTCTTTATAAAAATAGGTGGTTAATTTATTATCTTTATAATAAGGATGTATTATTTAGTGGTATTCTTCATTCGGTAAGAAATAACGTATATTATTTCGACATAATTGAAATTATAGGTTCCACTGAATTTAAAGATGCTAAAGACAAAAATAATATGATGGTTTGAAATTTTATCTTGAAAATAGTAATAGTGATAGTTTTGCAAACTTATGATCGGGTATGAAAAAAAAAAATATACTAAAATTAATATGAGTCTTATACTAGTTTGAAAAACAACTTTTAATTAAAACTTTAATAATGATATTTTAATGAGGCATTTTAATGACGAATCCTAATGATTGTTTCCCGAAATAGAAATTACTACAAATTTAGATATCAAATTTAAAATTCAAATTAATTTCGAATCATATATTTTATAAAAGAAGATAAATTTTAAAAATAATGTAAAAACACTTTAAGGTTGATTTCGTTTTATTCAACTAATAATCGGAATAAAATTTTGCAATAATGAGGCTTTAGATTAAGTATATTGATTTTTCACTTCCGTAACATTTTATTGTAGTGCAAGATTTCGAAAGTAATATTTTGTTATTTAAGTAAAGTATGTAAATTATTTGAATTATTTTATTAGATATAAAAGTAATTATTATTTTAAGAGCCACAAGTTCAAGAAATCGGGAATTGTAAATAATTATGATATAGTTTATTTTGATATTTTAAATCTTTTTAGGATAAGAACTATTTGAATATTATGAAAGTACTAAATTCTGTGAGGATAAGTTGAAAAATACACCGTAATTTTCATTAAATATTTCTAGTTAATAACATTAATAATTAATAATTTTCATGAGGAAAATAATGAAAGTATAATAAGTGTAATAATGAAAGTATAATAAGTATAATAATGAAAGATACTTTAAGTATAATGATGAAAGTATCAAAGTATAATAATGATACTTTAAGTATAGTAATGAAAGATAAGTCTATATTTTTGGGAATATAAATGTTAACTTAAAAAACTAATATACATAATACGCAAGTGGCAATAACACTAAAATTTATAAAATAATTCCTTTTTTTTGGCATAAAGTAAAAATATCTTTTCTCGTTTTTGTTCTTTTACTGGTTTTCTAAGCTACTTCGGACTTAATCTGTATTAAAAATTTACCATGATATACCATGATATTAACATTAATAGCATGAAAATTAATTCAGTTTTTATTTGTGAAAATGTTGGAAAATTATATTTTAATTTATATTTTATAACCGTCGTTGAACAGCCGGCCCAATTTTCGATTTACGACTACAAATGTTCAACTCCGTAGCCTTGTAATTTTGAACCAATCCAGAACACTAGGAAACTCCTGGATCAGTACCCCCGGAGGCATGATTTGTTATGGGAACATGGAGGACTTTGTGACTCGACAGAATTAACATTCACTTGTCACCATTTTCTACACGGGGAGTCTTCAGCCAACCGGGATCGAATCCACGACCTCTTGGATATGGGCCCAGTGCCCTACCAACGAGGCAATTCCTGCCTTATGTAACTTATATAAGTATAAGCCAAAAACCTTGGGTGACTTTGAAAAATATCTGTTCTGTACTATTTATTGCTTCATACTAATTGTTAACTATTTTAAGTACTATTTGCTCTAATTTATTTTATTTCATCACCGGGGTTTAGATGCCAGTTTTTAATGGGATAGGAGTTATATTACTGTGCATCTCCACCCAGAAGACAAGGAAACCCCTCGATTAGGTATTACAACGAACTTGTCTTTGTGGAGAACTAGCCGGCATTTGTTTTACGTTAAAAAGAAAACCATGATAAACTTTCATGGTAAGCCCTATAATGAGGGGACTCGAACCCATGATTTTTCTTTCACTGTTGCTGCTTTCCGCAGCATAGTGATCGGTGGGGTGGAGCACTATCCTGCGATCAGAGTGTGAATTGAGAAGCCATTACAGGGAATCGAATTTAGGTCTTCGTGTTTGGATAATCTATGTTTAGATGCCAGTAATCTTTTCCATGAGAAACCTGGCTTATTTATGTGATTAATTACTATCCTTCATTATTCGAAATTGTATTTTGCTTTGCATCATTTATTAACTTTTCTATAAATATTTAGTTTATCTATAGAAGGATAAAACGTTTTTATGCATTTCACGAAGAATTTAATGAACGCATTTAATGAAGATACAATCTTTTTTATGCATTTAATGAAAAAATATTCTCCTTAAAACCCACATAAATGTATTTAAAAGAATTTCGCTACTATTTAAGACATTTTTATAAAAAATTCTCAGTCACTCTTCTGATTAATCTGTATTTTTATGAATATAATTACGCACAACAATACACTTATTAGAATTTTTTTTAATTATATTAAGGGCTTTTATTAAAGTTTGTTGTTCTGGAAACTATTATTAACTAGTTAAAAGCCGATAGTTAGTCTTAGCTTAAAAACATTTTTGTATAATAGAGAGTATAATTAGTATGAATAATATCAAAAATCTTTGAAAATTTTTTTATGCTAAGTATTTTATCAATTTTAAAAGTTTTTTTTAACTCACACTTAGTTTGCGTTTTATATTTATAAAAGAAAAATGACTTTCAGACAAGAAAAAAATAAAGTTAAAAGTAATTAGGAATTGAAAGGAAGCTACATTTCGGAAATGTGTAAGATGATAAGATTCTGAATCGTTTTAAAGGTAAATTAAAATAATGATGAGTAAGTAAGGCAAAAGGAAATAAAATTGCGAGGAAAGCAAAATACATCATTTTAAAATACCGAACTAGTATACTTTATTGCAACTTTTTACTATGCTTCTTGAATTTGAAACATAATTATGCTACAAACTTCTTTTAACTATTCCATTGCTTTTTCGTAACTATTTAAGAAAAAAATGTTATGTGTGATACTGAAATGTATCTTGCTTCTTTGATGTTTTTGATGACTTCAAGAAACTATTTTTAACTTTTTCTGCGGTAGTGTAACTACTCACGTTTATTTGAAGAAAAACTTTTCATTTTCATGCAAAATAATTTTTTTTATGGAGCTGCAATTGTTTGCTTGACTCATATTATAAAATATAATAAAATAAACACGAAAAATATAATAAAATAAATACGAAAGATGTAATAAAATAAATATGTAGCATATAAAGAATAATTAATAAATGGGAATTTGATGTAATTTTAGCTTTCCTGTTTACTCAAATATGAACTTTAAATACAAAATGGAATAATCCATGGTATTTTATGTATTTTGAAAAAAAAAAAAACTTTAAAATTTGCAACTTATAAAATAACTGAAACATATTATCTCATCCTGTTCGTTTTTATGTTGCTTCTTTTCTTTGTTTGGAGAATTTTTTTTGTCTGATTTTTGCCTATCTTACATTTGTATTCCAATATAAAATTTATGCGTCCCGAAGAAAAATATGGTCAGAACTACCAGAATATGGTAAAACTTTCCGTATTTCTGGCTCTATGGGAGCACCAAAAAGCTCAGTAGTCTCTATCAAAGCGCTTGGGTAATGAATTTGGTGAAATTAACAATAAAAAAATGGCATTATAATGTGTGATAAAATTTGATAAATATGATAAAATTTGGTAATTTTATCATGATACATTAGAGTATGGTCTAAAAACCATTTATTCGGTGAAATTTGTTTTTCACTTTTGTATTTTATACTTAATGTGTGGCAATAAAAACTATAATTTTGTAAACCAGAATTTCCGGTAAAGTGTTACCGTAAGAATGAAAATTTACCAAATTAATGGTTTAAATACTGTATATCCTGGTATTCATTACCAGAATTATCTTTTTTTTTTTACCAAAAATTTTATTACCATACAATACGGTAAATTGACCCGAATTTTTTTCTCTGCGTGGAAATAACAGATTGATTAAGGGTTAGTTTCACTTAAATGTGGGTTACAGATTCACTTAAAAGTCTTTTTCGATGATAATTTTGTCTCGATGTATGGAAAGATCCTTTGCTATCTGAGTTCTTTCTTTTAACAGTTAATTATTGAAATTAATTTTTATCAATGGAACAAAACAACGCCTATTATTTTCTAATTTAAAAAAAAAGAGAAATGTGTTTTCCAAATAGAAATTAGTTCTACTGAAAACTAGCGAAAATAGATTTAATTGACAAACTGGACATAGTCTATTTAATACCAGGTAAGATTCTATTCTATTTTTGGACTATATAGACTATTCAAGGAAGCTGATATCAACAAATAAATTAAAATAAGTCACTTAAAGCTTGCGAGACACATCTGTCGAATGGACCCTTCTTCATTGACATTTACAAACTTTTCAAACTATTTGGAACTTCAATTACTAACTATTTGGAACTAGAGTTAGAGGTAGGCCTAACATCAGATGGCTTAAGTTTGAGGAAGAGGATTTCAAAATCTTAAGAATTACGAATTACAAACTGAACAGCAGTCGCAAAGAAAAGAGCAGAATGGAGGAAGATTCTAGGGAAGGCTCTGGCTCACAATGGGCTGTCATGTCAAAACAAGAAGAAGAAGACGATTCAATCCGCTTTATTGACTGGTAAAAAATATTGATTGTGGTTGATTATTTGCAAAACAGACTAAACGAATAAAAATAAAACGTGAATAAACACAAATGAAAGTACATAAATGGACATAATAGTTTATGCTATGATTATATGTACTTTCATTTGTACTTTATTTATGTTGTTGTTTGCTTTAGTATACATCGCAAAAAGTACATCCTATGTTTTGTAGAATTTTAAAATAATTTCAATCTTCTTGTCAGATTAATTTAACAACCTGCTCATATGGACAGTTATAAAATGCATGTACATTTTTGGTTATAGTCTCATACGATTTAAACAAACCTTCCAATTGTATAAAATAATTTTATAATATTTAACTTCTGTTCTGTTTGAATTCATATTAATATTCTGTCTGCGCTGTGTGTATTTTTGATTAACAAAACTAACTTTATTTTAAGAAATATAGCATATCTGTACTAAATTTGCGATTCTTGATTTAGATTGTACTGCAAAAGTAACTTTACTTATTCTTATGTATATCATATGTTACTGTAATTATAAATTTTAAAGTTACTGAATAAAAAACATGGTGGCTGGCAGCCACTATACACCAAGTAGTGTAAAAAAACCTTCCAGGTGTTCACGAGACGAGGAACTATCCTTGGTTAAGGTATAGTGGAACATTGTTTGAAGCAACATTCTGAGTGTGAAGTAGTTACTACCATCTTTGGTACCGAAATACACAAAATTTTTTACAGTGTTCATTTTAAAAAACAAATTGGAAGCTATTTTTATTTTAAATTTTTAAAATCTTTATTAAAAACAGAGTATTTTCTGCAAAAAAGCTTGTTCGCATTTTTTTTTTTGAAAAGTCCTTGATCATTTTATTTTGCTGATTAAAACTTTACAAAAACCTAACAGAAATTTCACATCTTAGACCACACCAAATATGACTTCCATCAAAATTCTTAAACCAGAAAATCAAGAAAAAACTAACTGGCTATATTCCTAAAAAAAAAAAAAAAACTTTTTCAAATCTGTATGTATCTTGAACGGAACTTTATGTGTGTTTTTCTGCATATTTCCGTTACATTTATTTAACGAAACCTTTAAAATGAAATTTTATGTAAAGTTTTTGAACTGGTTTTTTAACTTGGGTGTGCAAATATTAATAGATAAATTAGGAAAAAAAAAAACAAACAAACAATGAAAATAATATGTCTATTATAAAGTTATGAATATAATATCTGTTTTTATAAGTAATGAAAATAAGTAAAGAATTTTTCGGTTAACTTACTTCATATATATAAATGGCTAAAGTTGCAGCATAAGCAAATCGTGATCCTGATGCATCCACGACATTTAAATTCCATGGTTGACAACCAGCTGGAATCAAACCAATTTGACGTACTGAAGTCATTTTTCTGAAAAGAAATACGGCAAAAGATTAGCATGAAAAACTTTCTTTTATTAACATTGCTTCTGGAACGAATTTTTTTATTAATAAAGAATTTAGCAGTAAATTATGATAAATATTTGTTTAGTTTAAACAGTTTATAAGAGATGGCAGCACAAGTTCCATTGATTCAAAAGAAGGTTCTAAGTAAGTCGTTAGGTGCTCTAGCTAAGATTTAAAAAATTGAGGGGAAAAAAGTTCATTCCTTATCTTATTCTGTTATATGGAACAGTTGCACTGTCTGCATATATATTTACCATAACTTTCCTCTTTTTTAATTTTTTTTTAAAAAACAAAATAAAGTCTGGAAGGAATTTTTTGAAGATTTGGAATTAAAAATATTCGAATTAAACATGTATAAACATTATTATTAATTTTTCGTAAATATTACCTATCTTTCAAATAAGTAAGCGTATTACACCTGAAAAAAATATGAAAATGAATCAAAATTGACTAATTGATGTGTTATATATAAAGTTATTATTGTTTTATTTAGTTTTTTTTTCATTTGGATATAAATATAATTTTAGAGCATTCAAGGTGTAAAAACTTTGAGCTATTTAAATCGAATATTGATTAAATATCTGCATCGTTAAACGAAAATGTGACTACATTGTGCTAACCCAAAATAAGAGTAACTGAAAAATGGTAAAAAATACATATAAGTATTAAAAATGCTGGAAATTGGACTATGCCCAAATTAGCATAGGTCGCATTATTTTTAAGAGTTATAATAGTAGAAATAAAATTAAAAGAAAAATAAAATTAAAAGAAAAATAATCTCACATATAATTAAAATTTTAATTTTTTTTTCATTGAAATATCTTAAAAAATGCAAATTAGCTTTGCTGGTAAAAAATTATAATATCAAAATAACCAAAAAATAAAAACGGAAGTTTGAATAATGTAAGTGTAATTTGTATATGAAATGCACCCAATGTTTGCTAAAAGAATTATGGCCGCTTGGGAAAACGACTAAGGCAATCTTTTTTTTATTATTACAGTTTATAATTAACTCATTAATCAATTTTTCTAATTAGAAGGGTAGAAAAATTAACACTGTCATTAAAAGAAAAAAAAAAGTAGAAGTTGTTAAACAAGATCAGGTTTAATGATGAAAAAGATTACATATTTCGAGATCTAGGATTAGGCAAAAAGAGTTTTAAGTTAAAAAATGTTTAAATTATGAAAAAGATATAATATCTGAGAAAGGAATTAAGGAAATTAAAGTCATAAAAATAAGAAGATTGCCATGGAATTAATAGGCTTATTTATTATAGAGCAGAAAACAAATTAAACAATAACCAACTTGTCTTTTTTGAGGAAAGGCTTTATGAAATTAAAATAAAAGAGGTTTACTTTTTTAAGTAAGCAGTAAAAGTTGCAGTTACCTAAAAGGTCGTGATATATTTATACGCGAGAGAGCAGCCTAAAGCATGAATTGTAAAATAACAAAAATTACGTTTGCATTTATGGTGTCTTTACTATTTCAAAGTTGCCTCTAGCTCTGTCATAAACGTTTTAAAAATTAATAATAAACTATTTTATTGCTGAATTGTTTAAGTTTATATTTGCTTTGGCGGAGATTTCCTCTCAGATGGATTTTATGAAGAAATAAAATGAGTCAAAATGGGAAAAGAAAGCAGTAATGGGAATCGCGTGATCCAATTAACAGAATTCAATGTGAGTAATTTAATTTTTTTTTGCCGTAAATAGGCAAATATTTTATTGACATCTTAATGAAAAGTTAAGTCTATTGAATTTTTTATTACCTGTGTTAAAGTTATTTAAAGAAACTAGTAATTTTTTTTTTATTAGAAGAGAAAATGAATTATTGAAGTTGTTGTAATAACATTTAAAATGTATGTTATTGCTAAGGAATCGCAAACGTTGAGAATTGTTTGAATATTTCTTTAAATGTTGAATATTTGAATATTATATATTGAATATTTGCGCATTGAATATTTTAAACAATGAAACACATAGAAAAAGTCGTAAAATATATTTTGTGTCATAAAGTAGAAATACACCGAAGAGCCATTACATTATGATCACCCTCAATCCATAACAATGTATGGTGTGGGCAATGTTTTCATGGGGCACATTAGGACCCATAATCCTCATAGAACATTCCCTGACGTCTGTAAGCTACTTGACATAGTTGCAGTCCAGGTTCACCCATTCATGGCAACAGTTTTTCCTGTGGGGGATGGTGTTTACCAACAGGATAATGCACCATGTCATAAGGGTCGAATCCTCATGGATTGGTTCGAGGAACATTCCGGTGACTTTCAAGTCATGTCATGGCCCCAAAATTCACCTGACCTTATTCCAATAGAGCGTTTGTGGTCCTACTTGGAAGACCAAATTCGTGCTGCCACGCTACCCCCTCGCAATGAGAGGGAATTGCAGGAACAGTTGGTGAGCGCTTGGTACCAGATACCTCAGACTACCTATCAGCACCTTGTGGAATCAATGCCACGGCGGATGCTAGCAGTTTTGAGGGCTAAAGGTGGTCCTACATGTTATTAGCAGGGTGGTCATAATGTAATGGCTCTTCGGTGTATACCTGTTATTATAAACATATTGCTTCCTATATTTGGGATCTTAAGTAATTGTTAAAATTAATTAATATACACTTTTTATAGAGATATTTAGATTTAACTAAAATATATCTAATGAAAAAAGTAACCGAATAGGTCAAAATGAAATATTTTATTATCTGCGTTAAAGTTATTATAGAAAACTTGTGTTTTTTTCATTCTTAGAAACGAAATTGAATTATTGAATTCTTTTTTTATTAAGTCAGAAAATTTTTTTTTAATAGAAAACAACAAAAATTATAGAAATTTTAAGATATGTGTGTTAGCAGGACAGTTATTTTGTTTTTTTTTCTGAATTTGTAAATTAGTTTCATTCTTTGATTAGACTATTGAAGTTGTTGTAATAACATTAAAAATGTATATTATTGCAAATGAATCACAAATAATCATTCAAAAAATGAAACATTCACATAGGAGAAGTTGTAAAATGTATTTTTTCATTAAGTAGAGAGATACTTGATATTATAAACGTATAGCTTCCTATGTTTCGGTCTTAAGTAATTGTCAAAATTAATAAATATACAGATTTTCATAGAAATATTTAGATTTAACTAAAATATATCCAATGAAAAAAACCAAATAGGTCAAAACAAAATATTTTATTATCTGCGCTAAAGTTATTAAAGGAAACTAGTATTTTTTTATTCTTAAAAAAGAAAATGAACTTTTAAAGTTGTTGTAATAACTTTTAAAATATATGTTATTGCAAATAAATCGCAAAGAAATATTCAAACGTTGAACATTGCATGAATATTTTTTTGAGTATTGAATATTTGCTGAAGGATTCGAACACGTCACTTTCACGTTACATAGCATTTGGTGAAAGGGTGAAACCGTACGGCCAGGGAAGCCCCCCGACCAAGTTTTTATCTGAGCTTTTATTTATTTATTTGTTGTTGTTGTCATTAAGGTAAGCAGGGCGATTGTTCTTGTTTTCCGGTGGCTCCCTCTACTGCCAATAATTCGGCATCCGCCACCCCCATCCGTCGAAACCCGTTTATAGAATGGATCCATTCCTACATCCATTCATTCATCCCCAGATCGTAATGTTGACCTGAATCAGAGAACAATCAATCTCCAATTCAGTAGGAATAATTTGTCATGGAAAAATGGTTGACTTTGTGACCTGACAGATTTAACGCGCGCCAGTCACCTTTTACTACACGGGGAGTCCTCTGCCCTCTGGATTCGAACTCCCGTTCCCACGAACGAATGTCCGGCTGGCCTTGTAAACCAGGCCAGCCGGACCACACATTTGTCTAAATTATTTATATGAAAATGTGGGCAAGAATAATTCAATTTTAATTTACATAGCTATTAATACAATATCCTATACACTAGAAAACATTCCCTGAAACTATGAAAATTCGATAATGACTTGTGAGTGTAAATAAACTTTAAAGTATTCGATAATTACGAAAATATTGGTAATAACTATAATAATATTCAGGGGTTGGATGAAAATATCAAAATATTATCTTTAGTAAGCAATCTTTCTTTTATCAGCAAATATTTTGGAAAATTTCACAGGGCAAAGTGTTAGTGTCAGTTGAAAAAGCATGGCTAAAGCTTTTGGAAATGATTTTCCTTTTACTCATGTATACTTCAGATTGATCGAAATGAGGGGAGGAATTTAATAACTTATTTCAAGCTTTAATATTTTGAAATCTTGTTATAGAATTGGGATTTTTATATAAAGATGCTTTTAAAAGTATGGTGGTATTAAAAAAAAGAAACAAGCTTTTAATTTTCTATGTTACTTATCTTCGATGCAAATTTAGCATGGAAGAAAAGGATATAATTTCTAAAAGATTCAAGCATGGTCTTTCAATTTTTGGCAACAGTTTTGCCATCAAAATTCTTGCAAAACATTTGCTTCTAAAATAAATATTGCCTACATTGAGTTAATATCGAAGATTTTCCATAGTTTTATCCACCCCTGTAAATGTTAACACATTATCTTGAGCCGCGATGGCTCAGGGGATAGAGCGTTCGCTTTCCATTGAGGTGAACCGGGTTCGAATCCCAGCGATGGTTGGTAGATACGAATTCCACATCCGGCTTGCAGCGATCGTAGTGCTGACGTGAAATATCATCAGTGGTAGACGGATTATCGGAGTTCCTTTACCATTAGGCTAACCGTGGGAGGTTTTCGTGGTCTTCCTCTCCGTGTAACGCAAATGCGGGTTAGTTCCATAAAAAAGACCTCCACGAAGGCAAATTTCTCCCAATACTTGATCCAGGAGTTCCCCTGTGTTCTGGATTGGGTTCAAAATTACAAGGATATGGAGTTGCATATTAGTAGTCGTATACCCAAAACTTCGTCGGCTGTTCAACGACGTTTATAATATAAAATATAACAGAAATACTTTATCTTTGTTACCAATAGAAAAGTACTATCTGAAAGTGTGAAAATTCAGTTGTAGTTGGTAAGGGTAGGTACTTTATTTACGTGGCCCTTCAGCTGTACAATGGGCTATAGTCGACTGTATGGAGAACATCGATGACGATGATCCGAAGACATGACATCACAATTTTGATCCTTGGCATAGTGGACCGCTTACTGACCGCAGCTATTGATGCTTGACTTCGGTGTTCTACAGGAAACCGTGTCTTTACGATCAGTCCAGTATGGGACAGTTGGTAAGTGTAAATAAACTTTTAAATATTAGCAGGGGTGCCGTGTTTTTATGATCAGTCCAGTAAGGGACAGTTGGTGAATGTAAATAAACTTTTAAATATTAGCAAGGGTGCCGTGTCTTTACTATCAGCTGAGTATGGGACAGTTGGTGAGTGTATATAAACTTTTAAATATTAGAAGGGGTGCCGTGTTTTTACGATCAGTCCAGTATGGGACAGTTGAAGAGTGTATATAAACTTTTAAGTATTAGCAGGGGTGCTAATTTTTTATGCTTTTGAGGCACACTCATTGCATTGGCAGTTAAAATTATGTTTTAATGCATGGCTCTTTATTTTATAAATTCGATTTAAAATTATTTTCCACATGAAATATGTAAATGATTTGAAAGTTCATATGAAACACCACTTGGTTCCAGCTTTTTCGTGGCGAGACTTTTGATATGTTAGCTTAATTATAAAACGTTCTGAAACTTAACTGTCTATTAATCTAAAAGATATTTCACAAAAAGCGTTGAAGTTGGCAGCTTAATTGGATAATTACGAAAATAATATAGCTATCAATTATAATAATATATCTATAACTATAAAGAAAAATAGATAAAATTAGCTGCTGTAAATTGATAAAAATGTTTGTTGAAATACGCTGTCTATTGCAAAGTACATTTATTGTTGTTAAAGAATGCGTTAAAAAAAACTTTTGTAATCATCATTTTTTAAAAACCTTAAGATAGCGCAGTATTAATCAATCACTTTACACCTATTTGTCAAATAGAAGTGAATCGCTGTCGAAACGAAAATTTATCACTAAAGAATAGACTCTTTGAAGACAGCATACTTGACAAATTCATTTTTAACACGAGCTCATAGATTGCATGATTTGAAGGAAGTGTTTCTCAGAGGGAAAAAAAAAGATTTCTAAAGCAAATATTGTCAATCTAAGGTCTAGTAAAAATAACTTTACAAGTATATTTCGTATCTACTAAAATATATTTGTTTGAATTTAGTCTTGCAAATATTTTGATGTCAGTTTGAAATATTTATATTCACAATTGTATTGTTCATAGATTTGTGACGCAATGTTAGTTATATACTAAAGCGTAACTTGTTATAATTGTTATTGTAGTTTAAATAAATGAATAATTTTGGTCTAGCAAACGATTTATTTGGAAGCTTTGAAAAAATTTTTTCACAGGGTATAAACACACTTTATGCTTTGATGTTTAAAATTAAGTTAAATAAAGCTTATTTAAAATATTGTGTTAATTTTCAATTAAATAATATTGACATTGCTACTTATTTATTAGTAGATAACTGTGGTATTAGAATAATTCATTTATGTAATGTTGACTCATTTTTGATAAAGTTGTGAAAGTTGAGTTAAGATATAATGTTCTATTATATAAAATAGTTTGGCTTGAAAATCAAATGAACAATTTTGATATTGCAACAAGCTAATTAAAAAATTGAGTAGGTTTTGGAATATTTTTTCTTTAGATGATATATGGCACATTTTATGCTCTTATATTTAGAAATAAGTTAAAACACTTGTTTAAAAAAATATAAAAAATTTTCATTTTGCAACGAAATTATAAGTAAGGAACGCCTGTTTAGATAATTTTCCTTTTGCAACAAATTTAGCTTATTAAAAGTTGAGTTGGGTTTGGAATATTTTTTCTTTAGATGATATATAGTACATTTTATGCTCTTATGTCTATAAATAAGTTAAAACACTTGTTTAAAAAAGATAGAAATTTTTTATTTTGCAACGAATTTATTAGTAAGGAACGTCAGTTTAGATAATTTTCATTTTGAAACAAATTTAGCTTATTAAAATATTGAGTTGGTTTTGAAGTATTTTTTCTTTAGATAATTTTTCTTTATGGCACATTTTATTCTCTACATGTGCATAAATAAGTTAAAACACTTGTTTGAAAAAAGATAGAAAATTTTCATCTTGCAACGAGTTTATTAGTAAGGAACGCATTTTCAAAATTTATAATATTTCTTTAACGCATTCGTGTGTAGGGTTTTAAAAGAACGGCTCTGTTTTCAAAAAAGAATGGGGCAGCTGAAGTGTTTCATCATTAGGATATATTTCGTGGAAAAATATAATTCTTTTATCACCATCTATTTATAAGTAGAATATTTACATTCGGACATTTTGATCTAAAACCACAAGACAGCATCTTTTACACAATAAAATGCTTTTTTACTAGTAATATAAATCTATTTGGTATAAGCAAAAATGTAGTAGCACTTATTTCATACTGGTTGTTTTAATATATACAGGGCTGCCACCCATCACGCGTTTACGCTTTCAGTGCATCTTAAAAAAGAAATCCAAGCTGCCTAAATTAGGAGAACATGGTGGCCAGGAAATCGGTCTAACCAGCACATTCGACCACCTAGCGGCGAACGAAGACGTTTCCGGCTATATGTTGCTATGTAAATCAGAGTCCTTGTGATGTCGCTCACCTTTCCCCAATAGTCCTGGGAGAGCCGGGATAGCTTGGTTGGTAGGGTACTGGGCCCATGTCCAAGAGGTTGTGGGTTCGATCCCCGTCACTGAAGACTCCCCGTGTAGTAAATGATGACTCATGCATGTTAAATCTGTCAAGTCACAAAGTCCTTCCTGTTCTCATAACAAATCATACCTCTGGGGGTACTGATCCAGAAGTTTCCTCGTCTTCTGGAAAATTCGAAATTACAAGGCTACGGAGATGAACATTAATAGCCGTATACACAAAATTGGGTCGGTTGTTCAACGACGGTTATAAAATAATAAAAAATAAAATAATCCTAGGAGGAGCAGAGATGGCTCAGGGTTAGAGCGGTTGCCTTCCAAATAGGTGAATTGGGTTCGAAATTCAGTGATGCTAGTCAATACAAATTCCGCATCCAGCCTTCACCGACCACAGTGCTGACGTGAAGTATCCTCAGTGGTAGATGGATAAGGGGTTAGAGTCTCCTTGCCGTCAAGCTAACCGTGGGAGGTTCTCGTGGTCTTTCTCTCCATATAACGCAAATGCGGGTTAGTTCCATCAAAAAGTCCTCCACGAAGGCAAATTTCTCCCAATACTTGATTGAGGAGTTTCATTGTCTTCTGGATTGGGTTCAAATTGACAAGTCTACGGAGATGAATATTAGTAGTAAATCCACAAAATTGGATCGGCTGTTAAACGACAGTTATAAAATAATCCTGGACACCTCGTATATAAGAAATTTTCTCTCATGTGATTGAGGAATATATGATGAGGAAGAGTCATGTCACGTCTCATGTGACGGAGTAATATATGGTGTGTCATGTGATGGAGGATAACATGATATGGAAGAATTAAGTCAGTTTGTTCATTAATAATCCTGGCCTACCGATTCTTCTCTCTTTAATTGACTTTTTGCCAGAATCAAACCTCACTCTGAACATGAATGAATCAGAAAGAAGTGAAAATATTTAAATAAACTCAGGGAGATTTTGTTTCTTTCTGAAGAAGGAAGAGAAAAATAATGGAAAATATCCAAATGATGCGCCTCCCGGTGATTCAAGTAATGATCTATCTGCTAGTGATTTGGCAGGCCCATCTGTTCCTGTGCCTTCTTTTACATTGAAGGGCTCTATGAAAACAATTTCTCCAATTCTTTAAACTAAGAAGAGTAAAACGCTTTCTAGATCTTCAAAAAATATATTCTCAACAAGCAGCAGTTATAAAAAAATGGATTTAGCAAATGTACTTAAATTCGAAAAAGTTAAAGATCTGAAGATAAAATAAAGTTTGGGAGATCTGATCCGAAATTTACAACTTCAATTCGAAAGATGGAAAACTCTGGACTAAAATGAAAGAAAATAGTTCTTTCCAACAAAATATCAATCTCAGTTGATTTTGTATTAAACCAAGCTACCTCTTGGACACAAGATGCTGTCATAATTCAAGTTGAACCTGATAAAGGCTAAGTCTTTTGAAAGCATGATGCAAGAGAAGTCTAACTCGAATTTTGTAATATACATCGTAATGTTTTATTAACATTTCATATATTAAATATTCTGCCACTGTACTTGTAATGCTTAGAAAAACTAATATTAAATTTCTTATCTGTCTAATATTTTGGTGGTTATTTTCAACATTTGTTTTGAGTTATCAACTGCTTATTTATTTGCCTAATAATAAAATCTTAATACTTTCTAGGTTGGTACGTTTTTGAAAGCTGTTGTACGAATTAAGTAGCCAGTTTCCTAAATTGTTCCTTGCAAATCTGGCAAAAACTAATAATCGTAAGTTCTAACTGATTATTACTAATAAAACAATTTAAGTAGCTGTATAATTGTACTTTTTTCATACAAAATATTTCAATTGCATTTGTGAGTGATTTGTGACATGAATACTAAAATGTACATGACATGAATACTAAATGTGACATGAATACTAAAAAATACTAAAAATTTGAAAATGGCATTTAAAAATGGTTTTAGGCAACGCTCTTTTATTATTAAATGAAATCAAAAGAAGTATACACTATTAGACAGTAATTTAATTACAAGTTTAATTATAAATAAATACTAAAATCTTGCAATCCATCTATCTATCTATCTATTTTATAAATGCACTTTAAGAATCGGAAGTTAATAGTTAAGTAATTAGAAAAAAAAATATTTCTAAACGTTAACAATTCTTCATAGTGATCAGATAGAGCAAAGGAGGGATTAAAATAATGTAAAATTTAGTTAATTTGAAAAAAAAAAAAAGTTTTAGTTCACAGTAGCTCACGGTGATGGGGAAATGCATTCTAGTTCCACTAGACAAGTAAAGAATTTTATTTCATTAAGAGTTAAGGTATTATTCGAGATTAAGTGAGGTATTGAAAGCAAAGGCGAAAATCAAATAATCGGTAAGTAGTTTATTTGAAGACGAAGCATAAAGGCTGCTTTTGGTGAAAGGGTAATAGATTTTATCTCCACTAAATAAATAAAATTTTTTTTTTACTATTTTGAATACTTCTTTGGAAATTCCAAAACCAATAATTTTTGATTAGAAATAGGAAAGTTATTTTTCCTAACAAAAATATTAAATTTCGACAAGTATTTTGTATGATTTAAAAAATTACAAGGATATTACAAATATACATTAAGGGTCGTTATTATGCAATTCCTGAAAATATAACTTTCAGTAAACTTCTGTAAATATTCTAAGCGAATTTTTGATCCTCCTATACTTTTTAGGTGTAGTGTAAAACGGTGCAGTATCAGCAAAAAATCTGTAATAATTTAAGCTTTGGGTTCTCAGAAGTCTTAAGAAAATTTTATAGTTGCAACTAATCCACTTAAATACTCCCTTCTTTATGATACCACTTCAGCTTTTAGAAAACAGTTACGGCACATTTTTCATAGGTATGTATATTCTTTAAAGTAACATTTAGGGACGGTAACAAATTTAATAAATAGTCCAGGTTCGTTTCGTTTTTGTTACGACTATTAAAAATTTCTAAGACGCTCGGGAATCCTGCACAAATAAATACATTTTTCGTTGAAATTGTTATTCTAAATAATACATAATTGAGTACAATAATTACTTATTTCTGCTTATAACGTATCTAAGCAATAATAACTCCAAAGGATGGAAAAAACAAATAAAAAAATGTGAATTTATATTAAGCGTATTATATTTGGAAAAATAAAAAAAGTAATTATAAGCCGTAAACTACGATAAAACATTTTATTAACATATGTATTTAAAATAATAGATAATTGCAGGTAATTATGAGCAACATTACGCACGCAGTGTAGTTTTATTTATTTAAAATTAGTATTAACTAATTTCTGTTTATCTGAACAATATTATCTACGTTAGTTAAAAAAAAAGAAAAGAGTATGACACCATAAACTACTATTAAACGTTTATACACACCTACATTCGAAATATTAGATAACTGAAGTAAATAAATAGAAATATTATTTTATGAAGTTCTATTAATTTAAAATGACTTTTCATTAATTCCTGTTTATATTATCTCTAAACAGCAAAATATTTGCATTAGCCTAGAAAAGAGTAACAAACCGTTAAAATACTACTAAATTATTCTATACACATGTTTTCCAAGTATTAAATAACTGGAGTAAATAAATAGAGATATTATTCGTTGCAGTTCCATTCACTTAAAATGAATTTTCATTAATTTCTGTTCATAACATTTCTAAAAGAAAATATACGTGCATTAGTCATAAAAAGGAGTAACAAAACGTAAACTACTGTTAAAGTTTTAAATACACATGCATTCGAAATATTAGATAATTGGAGTGAATAAACAGAGACATCATTCGATGCAGTTCTATTTACTTAAAATGCCTATTCATTAATTTATGTTTATAACATCTCTAAACGAAAATGTTTGCAAAACAAAAACGGAGTGTCAAACCTGACTACTATTAAACGTTTTATATATGCATGCATTCTAAATATTAGTGAACTCTAGAGAATAAATAGAGATAATTATTTGATGCAATTTTATTATCTTAAAATGAGTATTCATTAATTTCTGTTTATAGCGTCTTTAGACAACAATATTTGCATTAGCTAAGAAAAAGAGTAAGAAACCATAAACTACTACTAAAAGTATTATTTGCACATGCATTCGAAATATTAAATAACTGTAGTAAATAAATAAAGTAAATAATTAAAGACTATCATTCTTTGTAGTTCTATTAACTTAAAATGACTATTCATTAATTTCTGTTTATATTCTCTCTAAGCAACAATATTTATATTAGCTAAAAAAAAAAAAAGGAGTAACAAAAGGAGTAAAAGGCATTCGAAATATTAGAACAGGAGAGATATTATTAGATGCAGTTCTATATACTTAATAGCACTATTCCTTTAAAACATCGCTAAACGACAATATTTGCGTTAGTAAAAAAACAGAAACAAGCCGTAAACTACCATTAAACGTCTCATACACATGCGTTCGAATTATTAGGTACCTGGAATAAATAAATAGAGATATAATTCGTTGCAGTTTTATTAACTTGAAATGACTTTTCATTAATTTCTGTTTATAACATATCTAAACAAAAATATTTGCATTTGCTAAAAAAATGTGTAATAAACGGTAAATTGCAACTAAAAGAATTATATACACATGCATTCGATGTATTAAATAGCTGGAGTAAATAAATCGAGATATTATTCGATACAATGAAGTGGAGAAAATATTCCAAGCAAAGAACCACTTCATAAACTAGCTCGGACAATGTAGCGATATTATTACTCGATGCAATATGTAGGTCCAGCAATGTTGCCAGTGAGTGAAGAGAAATTTAATAAATTATCGAAATCACCTTTCAATTACCCGCGACATCTGCAATTATTCGCTCGCCATGATTAACTCCAACTCCATTCCTCTCAGGGCAAAGTAGTTGCTGTCGTTGGTTGCTGTTGCCAACTTGCAACAATGTATAGGAATGTGTTGTCATGTACCTGATTCCTTAATCGGAGTATTCATCTCAACAGAATGTTCTATTCGTCACATTGTTGAATTTCGAACGGTTGCTCGGATCGATCATTGAGGCAAAAGGCGAATAAAGAAAATGTATTTGGGAATAGTTTGATATTAACTTTGCCAACACTATTAACTGACGAGGGTGAATATTTTCTATATTAATATCAATTTGTTTACTTAAAGTATGCTTAAAATGTAAACAAAAATTATATTTTGGTATAATTTAATAACTTTGCCAACACTATTAACTGACGAGGGGGAATATTTTCTATATTAATATCAATTTGTTTACTTAAAGTATGCTTAAAATGTAAATACAAAAATATATTTTGGTATAGTTTAATAATAACTTTGCCAACACTATTAACTGACGAGGGTGAATATTTTCTATATTAATATCAATTTTTTTACTTAAAGTATGCTTAAAATGTAAATAAAAAAATATATTTTATATAGTTTAATAATAACTTTACCAGCACTATTAACTTACGAGGGTGAATATTTTCTATATTAAATCAATTTGTTTACTTAAAGTATGCTTAAAATGTAAATAAAAAAATATATTTTGGTATAGTTGAATAATAACTTTGCCAACACTATTAACTTACGAGGGTGAATATTTTCTATATTAATATCAATTTGTTTACTTAAAGTATGCTTAAAATGTAAACAAGAATTATATTTTGGTATAATTTAATAACTTTGCCAACACTATTAACTGACGAGGGGGAATATTTTCTATATTAATATCAATTTGTTTACTTAAAGTATGCTTAAAATGTAAACAAAAATTATATTTTGGTACAATTTAATAACTTTGCCAACACTATTAGCTGACGAGGGGGAATATTTTTTATATTAATATCAATTTGTTAACTTAAAGTATGCTTAAAATGTAAAAAAAAAATATATTTTAATATAGTTTAATAATAACTTTACCAGCACTATTAACTGACGAGGGTGAATATTTTCTATATTAAATCAATTTGTTTACTTAAAGTATGCTTAGAATATAAATAAAAAAATATATTTTGGTATAGTTTAATAATCACTTTGCCAACACTATTAACTAACGAGGGTGAATATTTTTATATTAATATCAATTTGTTTACTTAAAGTATGCTAAAAATGCAAATAAAAAAATATATTTTGGTATAGTTTAATAATCACTTTGCCAACACTATTAACTGACGAGGGTGAATATTTTCTATATTAATATAAATTTGTTTACTTAAAATATGCTTGAAATGTAAATAAAGAAAAAAATATATTTTTACAGGTCAATAATAACGTTGCCAACACGATTCGCTGACAATTCTCGATTTTGACATCAATTAATTTATTTAAAATGTTCGCAAAATTTAAATAAAATATATTTGGTGAAAGTTTGATATGAAATTCACTAATACTATTAACTGACGAGAAATTAGCGTTCTATCAACTTATTTAATTAAAGTGTATTTAAAATACAAATAATAGAAAAAAATATATTGGTGAAAGTAAGATATTAACTTTAGAAACATTCTTATTTAATTAAGGTAGGAAAAATATTTTTTATATAAATATCAATTTATTAAATTAAATTTACTTAAAATGTAAATACAAAATATTTGGTGAGAGTTTGACTTGTACTTTGTTAACACTATTAATTGATGAAGGTTGAGGAAATATTTTCTAATCCTCAAATTAATATTCTGAAGAAATATTTTCTATGAAACTATATATTTACTGAAAATGTACTCATATAAGTAAAAGAAAAATATATTTGGTTATAGTTTTGTAATAACTTTGCCAACTCTATTAACTGACGAAGGTTGAAGAAATATTTTCTACGTAAATATCAAATTGTTTAATTAAAATGTAATTAATACGTAAAGAAAAGAAAAATACATTTGGGGACAGTTTAATAATAATTGTCAACACTATTAACTGACGAATGTTCGAGAAATATTTCTATAATAATATCATTTTATTTACTTAAAATGTAAAGAAATGAAAATTATACTTTCTGAGAGATTTATATTAACTTATATTAAAATTTCACTTCATGAAAATATATTTCAGTGTTGTTTGGAGGTGTAACAAATAATTACTATGAGGTTAAGGGTTTTTGAATATTTTATTTATTTATTTTTTATTTTAATCGCACCTCTTGTTTATCTTAAGAAGATTCGGGGTAAGTTATTTTTTAAATTCACATACTTTCAAATGTTTGTGATAATTTTGTCATTCATTTTAACTAATGCTATTATTTAAATTTATAAAAGTGAAACATTTTTGTATTTTAATAATCACGTAAGACCGTTTTTTTTATCCTATTGAACTTAAAAATCATTTCTAGATCTTTGCCAGATTTTTGATTCATCTTTTTTTTCAACTTTAAAATGATATACCCCAAAAACGGTAAAGAGGAATCCACTATTGAGAAAGATACTATGAGGAAATGAAAATCAGTTTGATTGTCTGATAAAGAATGAAATATTTTTTATTTTCCTCTTTCAAACATTATGAACTTCCCTTGAAACATTTTTTTTTCTTTTCTTTCTTTCAAACTTTTTTTCTTAAAGGTTTTCACAAACTAAGAAGAAAGAAAAACAGTTTTTTTTAATAAGTCACAAAGTCTATCGTTATATAGCCGGAAAAAAGTACAATAAAGTTAAAAATATAAGCAACTACGTTAAAATTGAAGTCTTTTAAAAAAGATAATATAATACAAAAATCATAAAATTGTTATTATTTAAAACAAAAAGTCCATAATTATAAAGACATTTTTAGAATATCTAGTCATAACCGATGTAAAAAATAATGAAAAACTACAAGCACTAATTCAATAATTGCTTATTTATATATATTTTTTTGCTGTAGTCAAGATTTAACAATGTAAAGAAATGAACAATGTAAAAGAATGTGTAGTCATGTATCTGGTTCTTTAACCAGAGTGTTCCCCCATCTCAACAAAATGTTCCATTTTTAGTGTTCCATTCGTCACATTGTTGAATTTGGAATGGTTGCCTAAATCGATCATTGGCGCGAAAGGCGAATAAAGAAAAAGACATTCACGGATAGTTTGATATAAACTTCGCCAACACTTTTTTTCGTGAGATAAGTAACCTTTTGAGATTTGAAAGGAAAAAAAAAAAAGAAAAAAAAGAAAAAAAAGGAAGAAAAAGTGAATTGATTGAAATGGGGGAAAAGAAAATATTTTTTCTTCTTTTCTTTTAAAATGAGAATATCTATTTCCTTCTATCTGAAATTTCTTTCCTAGTTTCTAAGGGTTCTTTAATTTTTACTATTTGGCGTGTTATATTAGATTGATTTTCGAAAAAGAATGGTTTGATGATATTTATTAAGTTAAGAGAATTGTGCAAATATTTTTCTCTGCAAATGTTTTCCTTTCATAATTTAATAAAAAGTTGTTATTTTTTTCAAACAGTTAAGCCATTTGTATAAAAGAATATTAGTTCTAGTCTTTTATTTTTCGTATTAAATAATTTACACTAAGCTATATAAAAAGTTATTTTTTGACTTTTTATTTAGAATATTAATGCTCTTTATCTGTAAAATAACCTTATTTATTCTGATTGAACAACGGGAATAAATTCTTGGAAAGAATAGAAAAGGCGATAAGAAAGTAACACATATGTATGTAATAACTTGATTAGAGAATAAGAATATAAATATTAACGTTCTATAAAATTTATATTCATGGAAAAATCTTATGTAATAAAATGCATGACTTCAAAATTATGATAGGATTTATTTTTAATTTTTAGAATCTTCTTAAGGAAAATTATCCAAAAATCTGCACTTCAATTAGTTTTCAAATTTTGCAATCTAATCAGTTAGAATAATTTGGTGTCCAAACTGTGTCACGATTATTGGCATAAGATTATTTTTTTTTCTTTTTCTCCAACGTAAATAAAAATTTCTAATTTATCACTAACATCCTCTGGACATTGTTTTTAAAAGGGAATTTTGTAATATAGATTCAAATGTTTACTACCGAATGTACCCTAAAGAAAAAATTGTTCTATTTCGTCAATATTGGTATAAATACTTTTACTATAGTAAATGTAATCAAATTAGATACACCGTAAAAAATTCTGGATCAAGTAACGATAAAAAGTATCGGCTCTCAGGGTATCGTTACTCTTTACCGTGAAATTTATTTTTACCAAAACATGTGATGGAACAAAAAATCTGATATACCGTAATTTTTACAGTTACTGTCAAATCATTGAATCAGTCGAATTAAATAAATATTACTGTAAAAACTACTGTGTAATTCTTAGAGTAATAATTACAGTAAAATCCCTGAAACACTCTAAGCAAATATATATTACTATAAAAAATATGGAATAATATTTTACGGTAATAATGAATTTTACGATATAATGAATTCAACATAAAATGGATTTTAGGGATGATGAACTCAAAGTGCCGGTACTTAATAGCGTAATTTGATCTGGAATTTTTTAACAATGTAATCCACGAGTCATGAACAGTGTCATTTCTACAGTTTATATAAGAATTGATTTCCTATCATTTATTATTTACAGGTTGATTTAACATAGTGATTAAAAGCTAGAGGAAGCATACCCTCCTACTACTACGGGATTTCCGCAGTTTCTAAAAATAATTTTTCAGTTGTGGAAGTTTAATTGATTAATATTTTAATGCATCAGAATTAATAGAATATTGCACACCACTTTGTATAAATAATTTACACTGATATATAAAAGGTTTGATAACTAAACGGTCATGTTGCATTTTAATAAAAAAAGTTTTGAAAATGCTATTTGTTTTAAAAATGTCTGCTTTAGTTTGCTGCCACTGGAAAAAATATTTTGTTGAAAGAAAAAATGTTTGGAGGTTATACGGAGGTAGTTCATATCATAATAAGTAAGAACTGCTGAGAAACCTAAGGCCAGGTGTATCACTGTACGCCGCTAAAGGAGATTTTTCTTTTATGGACTAATAGTTCGTATATAATTGAACCGGTACTTTCAGTTATCTAAATTATCTCTATACAACAAGGACATAATATAAATTTAAGCAAGGGAATAATATTTCTTTCTTGATGTGAAAAAATTAAATATGCATCGCATAGAATATAGATATGCATCATAAAATTAGATATGCATCGCATTAGATATGCATCGCTATATAAGAAAAAAATTAAAACTAATTAAATTACTTTTGAGTTTTTATTTACTTTCTGATAAAGGGACAAAATTTCTGGTCCCAAATGTGCCTTTAAATAGGGGGTACTACATTATATACATAATTGCATTTAAATTGTTACATGTTTCGCTGTTATATCGTAGTTTATTAGTTTGGGGACTTTGTTTCAGAGCTCACTAATTTGGTTGTCAAATTAGCAAATTATGATAGATTTAATAATTTTTGTACCTATTTGGATGCAATTTTTGACAATAATTAAGAGAAAATATAAAAGTAATCCAAAATGAAGATTATTTAAATAAATAAAAGTAACAGTTTCAAGGTGCGTGAACAATAAATCCATAATAAAGTATAATAAGTAAAGTATTTTTTCGATGGATTCGGATTATTGACTCTCAAAATAGTCGCGATATGTAAAATATGGTTTAAATTATTTAGTCAGGGTAGGGGCCTGAAGCTTAGATCCTTTTATGCTGATTTCTTTTTCTAATAATATTCCTTCTTGGCTGTGTGTATGCTTAATTAACAAACTAATTTTATTTTAAGAAACATTGTACAGATAAATTCTAAATTGATGTAACGTAAAAATAACTGTCTTTTATGTGTATTACATCTTACTGTAATTATGAATTTTAGTGCTACTAAATGAAAAAAATGGTGAGGCTACTTTGCATCAAGTAATGCTCGGAGAAAAAAATACGTTAAAAATACCGTACTTGTAAGTAATGAAATTTTTTGGTAAAAAAAAAAATCCTTTTTATAAAACAAAAATATATGGCACATAAACCATTCATTTCATAAATTTTCCGTCCGTATGCCATCAGTTTACCAAAATATATGGTATATAACCAAAAATATACGGTATATAAACCATTTATTTCGTAATTTTTCCGATCGTATGATATCGGTTTAACAAGAAATTCTTGTTTTCTAATTTATAGATCTTTTTAACACTAATTTAGTATAAGTACAAAACTGAAAAGTAAATATGACCAAAAAACTATTTTTTTTTTTGTCATTCTCTTAGGTATTATGATAAAACTATCAAACTTTACCGTATTTGCTACTAAATAGCATGGTAATAAAACGATATTTTTTGATTAATTTTACCAAAAGTCAAAACCAAAGTGCTTCGGTAAAAATTACCGTGTTTCTTTGGCCATCCTTTAGAGCCAAAAACACGGTAAATTTTAATATATTCTGGAAGTTATAACTACACTATTTTCGTCAGTGTTTAAAGGAACACTTTTGGTGTAATGAAACACGGAGATCTTAGATTTTTCTAAGCTAACACCATTTTAGACGATAAGATACATTTAAATGTTTTACAGTGTGGGTTCTGTTCCGACTCAATCTTAATGGTTTGAGAGGGTGACTTTAAATATTCTAATCAGTTAGTGCAGACGATATTATAAGCTACGAAATCAGACACAATAAACGTACTTATCTGAATAAATATATATTTTTTTTCAATGGATTCGTATTTCTGACAACCAAAATATAGGGGATAGCCGAAATCTGGGAAATATGGTTCAAATAGTTTGGTCAGAAGAGCGTCAGGACCAAAGTTTGGTTCCTTAAATGTTAATTTTACTTTTTGATCATTTTGCCATAACTCGAGAACTTCTTAAGCGATTTAAAAAAATTTTGCGCAAAATTATAAAGTTTGCTTATACAAAGATAACTCCATGGAAAAAAGACATTTCAGTAAATTTATTTTATTCATTGTTATTTTATATAATAAAAGTTGAAAAATGCTTAATAGTAAGGTATGATTTTTCTAAATATAATTTTAAATTATGTGATTTTAGATTACAAAATACAGAATTTAAGCGAAATTGTTTGAATATTTTCTGAGAATCCGAAATGTAAAAATGCGACATTTTTTAATCCGTTTGCGTGCTTTACACTAACTAAAATAACTATTGAAATTTAACAAATAAAATTACGAATAATTAATGTGCACAATTTTAAACAGACCTCAAATACACGGAATTTAAAACAAAATCTTTTGACTCTTCATCAATTTTTCCTTCGTTCTGTCTTAAATTATTTATTACTGGCCCTAAGATATCGTTCACGCAGCTGGACTAGAAACCATATTGAAACCAATTTGATTAAAGGTATTTGTTTCCGAATCAAAATAAGATTTCATTGGATTTCCTGATGATGTCTCCAAGGAGTTAGATGAGAAACGAAGAAGAAGCATCAAAGGGTGTATGCATATTTCTCTCAGGTATTCATTTCTTGATCTGAAATCCTATCACCTTAGTAATATGAAAGTTAAACTTATTCCTTTCACTATCAGAGGTCAAAAGTTGCCAGAGTTGTTTTAGTACGAAATTAAATAAATACATTTTAAGCTATTTAATAAATTGACATCGACAAGTTACTGTTAACTTTCAAAATATGCCAGTTCCTTTTAAATCTTTTGGTATTTTAATATTGCGTGATGTAACTTCAATAATTTTTGTGCATCATCGTTGTCTGTTTGTTGGTTTTAAACAATTCCGTAAAATATTAATTTTGCAGCGAAATTTGGGATCGAAAAAAAAAGCGAGTACAAAAGAAAAATAATATCAAAACGTAAACTGTAAAAAAAAAAAAAAATTCATTATTGCCAACAATTTCGGTGTTTAGGTAAACTAAATGCACTTTTAAAGAAATTATAAAAAAATTTGTAAATTAACCTTTGTTTAAAAGAATTAGTATGAATATATTAATAAAAATGTGCTTATTTTTTAACGAATTGTTTTTGAAATGAAGCCATTAAATTGATTCTAATGTGCATGGAAATGTGTATTTGCGTTACATGGAGTGGAAGACTTCGGAAACCTCCTATGGTTAGTGCGATGACAGGGGATTCTAACCCATGATCCGTCTACCACTGAGGATATCTTATGTCAACACTGAGGTTGGTGCGTCCGGGAACGAAATTCGTATCAAACAGCCACTGCTGAGAGTTGAACTTGGGCCACCGTGCCCCTGAACCACCAGGACTTGCCATTAAGTATTTATATTTATAATCGGTGTTGAGCTTCTGACCCAATGAATTGAACTTCTGATCAGTTTGCGACTAACAATACTCAATTTCAAATTTTGAACCCAACCCAGATGAGCAGAGATTTCCGGGACTTACAGCATTTAGGGCAAACTAGCTTTCGTGGAGGGCGTTTTGATTGAATTAACCAGCATTTGCGTTACATGGGGAGAAAAACTACAAAACTACTAATTTTAGCCTGACGGCAAGGAGATTCTAATCCATGATCCCTCTACTACTGAGCATGCTTTTCGTCAGCACTGTGGTCGTTGTAAGCCGGGAGCAGATTTCAAATCAAGAAACTTTCGCTGGGATTCAAACCTGGGTTACGAAATCAGGAGTAGAACGCTTTATTCCATTAGTCACCACGGGTACAACTTAAAGTAATCATAAATGAGATATTTGAATTAAAACTGACCAACAAAATTACTTCATAAGATAAAAATTGCATAAAACTTTCAGAATTTTCAACATCGTCGATAAATATGAGTCAGAATTTTTTAAAATATTTCCTGAGAATGTCCACCCTGTTATTCTTAAATACATTGAATTTTAAATGATTTATTACTTATAAGTTTTGATAGCATTTTAATGTACATAAAGTGCAAATGGTAAAAGAGACGTGACGAAATAATGCAAATACATCTTTTGATTCTTATCATTATTCTTTACAATGTCTCTTTAAATTATTTATTTCAAACCCAACGATATCTTTTATGCAGCTGGACTCGAGAAAGCCATATTGAAACCAATTTTGTAAAACGTATTTGTTTCAGTATCAAAATAAGATTTCGTAAGATATCCTGATGGTATCTCCAAGGAGTTAGATCAAAAACGAAAAAGATGCATCAAAGTATGTATGTATATACCTCTTAGGAACTCATTTCTTGATATAAAACCCTATCTTTGAAGTAAAATAAAAGTGTTCCTTTCACTGTCGGCGGTCAAAAGTTACTAAATTTGTTTTAGTGCGAAATAAAAATGTTACTTTTGAAGTTATTTGCGACTTATTTGTTTCGATAAGTAACTAGAATATCAATATTTTAAGTTCTTTAAATATCTTACGGTATTTTAAGATTATGTGATACTATTCGTATTTTACTATTTCGATACTATTAGTTTCCGTTTGTTTTATTAAACAATCTTAACATAAATTGTGCCTTTGTCGGTTGGTTAGTTTTATAAGTTTGAGTCAAGTATTCCTTTTTGAAATTTAGGCATGACAGAATTACCAAATTTTACAACATTTACTAGCAATCAGCATGGTAAGAAAACCATATTTTATTGTAAATGTTACGAAAAGTCATTACCAAAGCGTTTTGTTAAAAATTTCCGTGCTTGTTGGTGTTCCCATTAAGAAAGAAACACAATAAATTTCTCCATTTTCTGGTAAATTTGATCATAATTTTTCTTTTAAAGTGAAAAAGAACATTTTTGTGAAGAACATTGAAACACAAAAAAAGAACATTGAAAAACATTAATCCAAAATGTATGCATTTATAACCATTTTTAAAAAACTAAACTAAATCTAAATCACTAAAATCTTTTTCCAGTAAACGTAATAATCAGTTCATTAGATAAAGAATTTTCAGTTTTTCCTTTTTTTAATTTTGCGCTATGCATGTACACTTGAGTAAAAAAATAATTGAAATTTAGCAAATTTATTTGAAAATTTCGAGGAATAATATTCACCATTTTCAATAAACCTCAAAAACATTGAAATTTTAAATAAAAATTTTTGACTCCTCATCATTATTTCCTCCATTGTTATTTTAAATTATTTATTTCAAGCTCTAAGATATATTTTACGCAGTTGGACTTCAAACCATATTGAAATTAGTTTTATAAAATGTATTTATTTCAGAATCAAAATAAGATTTCGTTGGATATCCTGATGACATCTCTAAGGAGTTAGATCCAAAACGAAAAGGATATGTCAAAGGTCGCATGTATATTCCTCTTATGAACTCATTTCCTGATATAAAACCATTTCCTCAAAGAAATATAAAAGTGAAACTTGCTTCATTCACTGTCAGTGGTCTAAGTTACTAAAGTTGTCTTGATGCGAAATAAAAATGTTACTTTTGAAGTTATTTGCAACTTATTTGTAAAGTAACTAGAATATCAATATTTTAAGTTATTTAAATATCTTACGGTACTTTAAGGTTTCATGATACTACTTCCGTAATTTAGTTTCCGTTCGGTTTATTAAAGGATCTTAATGAAAATATGTGTCTTTGTGTGTTGATTATTTTTATATGTTTGAGTAAAATATTCTCTTTGAAATTCACGGAAATGTGTTAAGTAAATAAATTTTTAAACTATTTGATGAATTTGTATAGATGTTTAATATCATTTGTATAGATTATTTATTTGAACTGTATAACATTCGTTTATATTGCTTACCTTTAAAAATTTAGTTATTATTTAAAATAATTTTTATATTTGAAAAATTTCAAAAGATACATAAATCTATTATAAAATATTTTTAAAACTAATATCAAAACTTTTTTTAGAATACTTTTATTGTTGAAATATTTTCTAAGAAATTAAAATTTTACGTTTGGTAAAAATGAGACAGCTATTTTTAATTAGGATAGCTCAAACATATAAAAAACAGGAATACAATTTGTATAAAAACTAAATTGTAATTGTATGGTCCTGGTTTTGAAATTTTACGTCTCGTATTATTTTTATAAAAGGTCAAATATTAATCTTTTTATTTTTCAAATTTTTATCCTTCATCACAGTATTTTATTTATCTAAATACTATCATGAAATAAATATAAATCAAATACTAAAAATTTTAGTTTAGTTAATTTGTTTCTTTTTCTCTATAATTTACATCGATTTCTCATTTTTGTTATTTTCTTGTTATAGCTTATATTATTTTTCTTGATATAGTTTATCAATATATTTTTTGTAAACTTTTGATGCAAAGTATTCCTGTTTAATTTTTAAAATAGATAAAAAACATTAAACATTAGTTTAAAAACATTTTTAAACTAAATAAAAAACATTAAAAAAGTGCCTTATTTTTTTCTAAAGAAAGATTTTTCAGAAAGATTTGAAAAAATAAAATGATTTTTTTAAAAAAAAAACTGTTATTATTATTAAATGCTATCATCGTAAAAATGTTTGAAAAATAAGTTGTTTATTTTTGATAATTTAAAATTAAGTTAAAAATTTTATGTAAAAATTGAAATGAAAGTTAAAAGTACGAGTATGACTAGAATTACTTTAAAATAATAATTATAAAATACATGCAAACAAACTGAAGCAAAATTTGGTTTTTAAAAAATATAATGCCCTGTTTTGAAAAAAAAAAAAAAAAAAAAAAAAAAAAAAAAAAAAAAATTAATTACCCCAAATAACATTTTATCTAATGATCGAATCATAAAGTACTCAGTGCCAACCTTAAAAGCTCGAGGGTGTGACCTTAAATATGCATATGCTAATTAATTGGTACACACAGTATTTTTACGTAACACTTAAAGAAGGAGTTTTATTAAAAACGTACTTTCTTTGAATAAACATGCCCTTTTTTACATATTTGGATTTGTGACCCTCAAAATATGAGGGATAGTAGCAATCTTAGAAATATGATCCCAATAGTTTGGTTAGCGGACTGGTCGGATCCCTTAACGTTAAGTTTACTTTTTGCATGTTATGCCGATATCTCAGAAATTTACACTATCTTAAAAAATTGAAATTTGAAAAACCGATTTCTCTAAAATTCCATTTCTCACCCACTTTTTGACCAATTTAGTTAAAATTTTGTAGTCTGTCTTATTAAATTATATCTGCTATCTTATTAAATTTAAATCCTTACATTATAATATTAAATTATAATATTAAATACATTATAATATTAAATCCCTACATTTTGAAGGTCAGAAATTCATATCCATTGAAATAAAGGTATGTTTATTCCAAGAATTTTTTTGTTTGTCTGATTTCGTAATTTAAAATATCGTTGTCACTAATTAATTAGAATATTTGATGTCCCCCACTCCAGCAATTAAAACAAAATCCTATAAAGTAAAAAGAATTCTGATAAAATTACCATACTGTAATGACATTAGTTAAAAAAAAAACAACGATTCTGGTTAATTAGACCAAAATATACTGTATTAAAACCAATCATCTGATAATTTTTCCATTCATATGGTTTGCCGGAAATTTGGTTTTAAAAATTATAATTCTTATTACCACACATTTAGTAAAAAATACGAAAGCAAAATATAAATTCAAAAGAATAAAGGGTGTTTATGCCATGCTCAAAGGTATCATGATAAAACGACCAAATTTCACCACATTTGCCATATTTTATGACATATCATAGAACCATATTTTATTGTTAATTTAACCAAAATTATTACAATAGCGCCTTGGTAAAAATTACTGGGGCAAATTTTATCATATCCTGGTAGTTTTATTTTATAACCGTCGTTGAACAGCCGACCCAATTTAGGGTTTACGATTACTAATGTCCAACTCCGTAGCCTTAGCAATTACTATACGGGGAGTCTTCAGCCGACGGGGATCGAACCCACACCCTCTTTGACACGGGCCCAGTGCCCTACCAACCCGGTGGTTTTGTTTTTATTTATTTATTTATTTTTTATTTTTTTTTTTATATAACCGTCGTTGAACAGCCGACCCAACTTAATGGGTTTACGGCTACTAATGTTCAACTCCGTAGCCTTGTAATTTTGAACCCAATCCAGAAGACAAGGGAACTCCTGGATCGAGTATTGGGAGAAATTTGCCTTCGTGGAGGACTTTTTGATGGAGCTAACCCGCATTTGCGTTACATGGAGAGGAAGACCACGAGAACCTCCCACGGTTAGCCTGACGGCAAGGGGACTCTAACCCATGATCCGTCTACCACTGAGGATATTTCACGTCAGCACTGTGGTCAGTGCAAGCCGGATGCGGAATTCGTATCGACTGGGATTCGAACCCGGTTCGTCTCATTGGAAGGCGAACGCTCTATCCCCTGAGCCATCGCGGCTCATCCCGGTGGTTTTGACCATGACACTTTTTCTTATTTAGTACGTAAAAATCCAGTCATTGGAGTAAAAGTGATTCAAAGTGATACTTTTTATTTTGCGCACTGCGAAAAATGAACCCTATTTATATTTTAAAAAAAATATTAAATATAAAATGATTCAACTAAACTTTATTCAACTAAATATAACGATATAAACAAACTGGACAAATAATTTCATCATGAATGTTTTCCCTGTTTATTTATTTTTACAATAAGTTTTGTTATTGATCTAAACCTTGAGGGGAACATGTTGGAATTGAAAACTTTAAAACAGCATTATTTGTCATTTTTATGACATGTCTTTAAAAGATTCTTTTCTTAAAAAATGACATTACTTTTTTAGTTCGGATGTTTTCTAGATATATAAAGGAAGGCATTGTTACCAATAAATATGCTATGATATATATTGTTGGCAATATAGTCATATTTTTAAGAATGAAGCTGCGCACTTATAGTAGAAAGCCATATTTATATTTTAAGAATATTTTGAATAAGAACTGAGAATAATATTACTTTACATAAGCAAAATAGCACTTATTAGATGTTATTTTAAGGTTTGCTTATTTCATTATAATAACAGTATTATGTAACTAAATATTGTTTTAAAATATTTTCATTTGCTTTTTTAAAGATTATTTGCATTTTATGTAAGGCTTTAGAAATGGTTTGTTTAAAAAAAATAAAGCCAAAAAAATAATAATAACAACAATAATTTATATTAATTTTTCCAAGATTTATGATAGTTTTTTTTTTGTCAAAAATATTTTCTGAGCTCAAAATATTTCTTTTAACACACTCTAAATTCGAACGGAAAATTTCACTTCACGTAAAAAATGTTTGAATAAAATATATTTAAAACAAACAATGAAATTTGCTAGTTGATTAAATTTTATTCCCAGCCTATATAAAAAATATAAAAAGTACTTCTACAATTATTAAATGCTCATATAAAAAAGTTGGTTAAATATTGAAACATAAAAAAAAAAAATCCCTAAAAATTTCTGAAAAAATTCCGCTTCAATAATTTGAGAAAATCGATTTAGAAAATCGAAACCAGCACTCAGGATGCTGATACTTTTTATTGTAATATCTATTTTTACCGGAACGTGATACGGGACAAAAATTCTGATATAACGAAATTATACAGTAATAATTGCAGTAAAACTAAATCAGTCTAATTAAATAAATACAACTGAATTACGATATAATATTTTACGGTAAAAATAGATTTTACTCGGCAATAGATTTTACGGATGATGTACCTAAAATGCCGGTACTTAATACCGTAGATGCTAAAACAGTTTGTACGCTGAAAGTTTGAGGAAAATTTAAAACTGTGTTAAATTGAACCCTATTTCTATTCAGACTGAATCACTGTTACTGTATCGAGCTATCAAATTTAAAAACATACGATTTCATTGTTTAATTTAGCGTCTCATTGAGGCTGAAGTAAATTTGAACAACATTGGAGTTCAACACTTTACAAAAACTTCTAATAGAGTAAACTAAACCGCATTTAAGCTAAATTTTTGAAATTATAAGTTTTTTCTTAAAAAGTATTTTTTGAATACTTTCTCAACACGTACTATTTATTTTTACATTTAACCTGAATTTAAGAAAATTTAAAATATTAAAAAAAATATTTAAAATTAATGAAGCATTAAATGAAATTACTATTATAACTACGGATCTATTTACAGTACAGATAGCCATAGCAAGCTCTCTAAGCTAAGCTATTAGCTGAAAGCCATCTGGCGACAATATAGCTAGTCCATGTCCTACCGCTAACTATTAGGTTGTGTCCATAGCAAATGTTTCATTTCATTTTAATTATTATCATTTGTATTTGCGTATTTACTTGTAACTTTTATATGTGCTCGATTTTATGTGTTTCAATAAATAAAATAAGAGCAATCACGAATCTTAATTTCTAGCACTATGCTGTTAAATTAAATATTAAATGATAAGTTATTAAATGAATAATGCTCTCACTTTTGATTAGAATACTCTTTTTAAAACTGTACAGAATCAAGGTTCAGTTAAATTGAACCCTTATTAGGTGGCAACAAATTCGCATTATATTAAGTTTCAGGATATTGATAATTAGGTTCAAAAAACTGAGTTTTTTGAGAATGTGGCTATATTTTATACTATTGTGGATATTCAATATATATTTTGTTTAGTTATTGGTTTCGAATTTTGTCAGAGTCAATAAATGCGATGAAAGCTTACACTTTTTAACATTTTAAACAAAATTTAATATCTAAAATAATGATATAGTAAATAAAATTTTTATGTTATTAAATAAAATATTAAATGATATGCTATTGAATGAATAGTGCTCTTACTCTTGATATGAAAACTGAACTGTGGTTAAAATTTAAGAGAAACATTTTTCAACTTGACCCTCACTAGGTTGCAACAAATTTGCACCATATGAAGGTTCAAGATACCGATATTTAGGTTCAACATTGAACCAATTAATATATAGTAATGGGTTTAATTCATTCGGTTTACATTCGTGTGGTCAAATTAGACGATATATTACGTAAATACAGAATATTTATTATGTCAAGTATTGTATTAGTATATTATAATAACTTGACCAAATTGTTAGACGCACTGTAGTATATTAATAATTATATGTTTTGCACGAGTTTATATGCAATAATTATATATTTAATAGCGATTTTGGTTTACATTAGAAATATTTAGATTAATCTTTAATGAATGCGATGAAAAGTGATTGTGATTTTTTTTGATATTTTTATTCTAAAATAATTTATTGAAAGTAAAGCTTACATGTACGGTCTTTGGAAGTAAGAAAATAGAAAGTATTTCATCTCTCAAAAGGAGAACAGATTTTTGAACTTACTTTTCGGTCACAGTTATCAAAATACTTAATCCAACTCTTTCTACTAAATAAAGCAAACAATAAAATTGGTGTTTCTATTACGACCTGTATCTTTATAGTTCTGTAGGTGTAAAATCTACTGTGAAGTCAAAATTTGGAGAGAAAAAGTCGATTTAAGAAAAATGTTCTTTCAATATTTTCGCTGCTCTAAGAAAGTTTTACTCTAATCCTAGTTTATCATCAGTTTTCTTTCTCAATATGAGAAGAAAAATAAACAACTATAAGTCTAGACAAACTTAAAACTTTTTCAGATGATCTTCTGTTTTGACCTTTTGAAAAAATATATTTTATTTCAGAGTGTTTTATAGTGGAAATTCAATCTTTATAATTTGATGCTTTGAACTAATGTATTCATCTGTATATATGTTTTCAAAAAACATAGTATATTTTTAAAGATATATAACTTAAAACTGTGAAATATTACCATAATATCTTTTGGATCTTCATTTATAGCTTTCACCAATTTGCCTTCGGGATGTTTCGCCCTCTGTTGCTGTGTAGCACTATATTTTGACAAGCTTTTATGAGTAAATATGATGACTTAACATATTTGTAATATTGGTTCTAGTATGATATACATGTTGCTGTTAAAACGCAGAAAGAAGTTATTCTGCAGATCGTTATAATGTGCAAATTAACTGAGATGATCCGTTTAAGTGCCGAAAATTGTTTCATTTCTCTACTTAGGTCTTTTCCAAATTCCCTACATAATCTGCAGATCTACTAGTCTCTTGTTAATCTGCAGAATACCTACTAATCATTCGTTAATTTGCACCTTACCTACTAAGCACTCGTTAAAGTGAATACGCCATCTAGAACGAATATTTATCATATTCGTCTTACTATGATGTACATGTTGCTGCTAATACGCAGAAATAAGTTATTCTGCAGATCGTTGTAATGTGCAGATTAATTGGGATGATCCATTTAAATGCCGAAAATTGTTTCATTTCTCTACTTAGGCCTTTTCCAAATTCCCTACATAATCTGCAGATCTACTAGTCTCTTGTTAATCTGCAGATTACCGACTAATCATTCGTTAATTTGCACCTTACCTGCTAAGCACTCGTTAAAGTGAATTTGCCATCTAGAACGAATATTTACCATATTCGTTCTACTATGGTATACATGTTGCTGTTAATACGCAGAAGGAAGTTATTCTGCAGATCGTTATAATGTGCAGATTAACTGGGATGATCCGTTTAAGTGTCGAAAATTGTTTCATTTCTCTACTTAGGTCTTTTCCAAATTCCCTACATAATCTGCAGATCTACTAGTCTCTTGTTAATCTGCAGATTACCGACTAATCATTCGTTAATTTGAACCTTACCTACTAAGCACTCGTTAAAGTGAATACGCCATCTAGAACGAATATTTACCATATTCGTTCTACTATGGTATACATGTTGCTGTCAATACGCAGAAAGAAGTTATTCTGCAGATCGTTATAATGTGCAGATTAACTGGGATGATCCGTTTAAGTGTCGAAAATTGTTTCATTTCTCTACTTAGGTCTTTTCCAAATTCCCTACATAATCTGCAGATCTACTAGTCTCTTGTTAATCTGCAGATTACCTACTAATCATTCGTTAATTTGCACCTTACCTACTAAGCACTCGTTAAAGTGAATACGCCACCTAGAACGAATATTTACCATATTCGTTCTACATGTTGCTGCTAATACGCAGAAATAAGTTATTCTGCAGATCGTTGTAATGTGCAGATTAGCTGGAATGATCCGTTTAAGTGTCGAAAATTGTTTAATTTCTCTACTTAGGTCATTTACAAATTGCCTACATAATCTGCAGATTATCTACTAGTCTCTTGTTAATCTGCAGATTACCTACTAATCATTCGTTAATTTAAACCTTACCTTTACTGGAGCAAATTATGAGAAATAAAAACATCTGGTGATGACGTGGGCGAAAATGAACTAAAGAGTTGAGAGAGGAAGAAGGAGTAAGGAATTTAAATGAGAGAAACAAATTTTTAAATTTTAGCTCTACGGAAGCCATTAATGTTGCCATCATTACCTGTGCTCAATGCGGAAGACCGTTGATTTCGATCTTGTCTGATCATCCTAGTTTATCTGCAGAATATCTAGGTCATATGCACATTAACGGCTTTCAGTAACAAAAATAAAAGAACCAATTAATATTGGTGGAAGGTTTGCGGTACATGGTTTTTAGAAAAATGGAGCCAGTACGTTTATTTTAAATTTCTAAAAATATCTAGAACAGGGATGGACTACTTTTTGCGTACCGTAATAGTTCGATAATTTTAATTTTACCTTTTGCATCAGCGCGTTTTGTAATTTAATTGATTTTTTATAAATGACACGGAGGGGGGGGGGCGGGGCTTCACTTGGTCTTTCTGCCAGCTGTGCTGGAATGAACCTGCACCTCCCCTCCTGGGGGGCTCTCAAGGCGAAGAGCCTATAAAATTGTTTTCTGGTTGGGGGGAAGTGAACATTAACTTAATACCACAATAGTTAAAAAAGATTAATTTAGATTCGCCAAATAAATTACTAAAGGCCGGGATAGCCTGGTCGGTAGGGCGCTGGGCCCATGTCTGAGAGGTCGTGTGTTCGATCCTCGCCGGCCGAAGACTCCCCGTGTAGTAAATGGTGATTGATGCACGTTAAATCTGTTGAGTCTCAAAGTCCTCCATGTTCCCATAACAAATCAATACCTCAGGGGGTACTGATCCAGGAGTTTCCTTGTCTTCTTGATTGGTTCAAAATTACAAGGCTACGGAGTCGAACATAAGTAGTCGTAAACCCATGAAATTGGGTCGGCTGTTCAACGACGGTAATAAAATAAAAATAAATTAAAATAAAATAAATTACTAAAGGGCCGGATAGCCTAGCTGATAGGGCACTGGACCCATGTCCCCGCCCCATGTCGTGGGTTCGATCCCCACCGGCCGAAGACTCCCCGTGTGGTAAATGGTGGCTGATGCATGCGATGCAACTGTCGAGTCGGAAAGTCCTCCATGATCCCATAACAAAATCACTATCTCTGGGGGTACTGATCCAGGAGTTTCCTTGTCTTCCATATTAGATCAAAATTACAAGGCTATGGAATCCAACATTAGTAGTCGTAAACACAAAATTTGTGTCGGCTGTTAAAATAAATTACTAATTTTTAAATTTTTATACGAACAGCATTTTTAAATGCATGAGTGTAAAAAAAAATGGTTTGAATATTTTATTTTCACACTAGGCATTCTTGTCTGAAATGCATTATTTTCATATTAACTATTATTTTTTTTAATGCATAATTGTCTTAAACGCATCAGTCCAATCAAAGCATTATAGTTTTGATTGCATGTTTACATTGCTGCTAAAAATACGTGGGCGGACAATTTTGTTAAATGAAATAACTTGCATTTGAAACAACTAATCATAAAATATAGCAAGGCATTCAACTTGGTTTAAGTTCTTTTATATGTCCACAATTCATACGCTTTCTTTAATTACGCCGAATAATTACCAAGACACAGTAATTTATCTTATAAAGCATAAAAATAATATTCGCATTTTTGCAATATGAAGAGCAAACCTCAATTTATGGCTGACTTTTATTATTAAGCCCCGCTCTTTCCTCGAAAAATGGCAATAAAGGATCTGAAGCTATAATGGAATCTTCAAAAGCCTGTTGTACTCCCAGTTTTTCATAATCGTAAGATTGTTTCCTTACAAACATTACTTCAGGAAAAAGGCTAGATTTAGAAGTGATGATGAGGTATTTTTTTCTCCGAGCCACAACAAATAAAAAACTTTTTTTTTTGTTTATTTATGTTTGAATGGTACATATTCTTTTGCTTACTTACTTTTTTCGCAGTTAGAAATCTCTTTGACTCAGGAGTAATCCATATGGCTAGCTATTTGTTTTGATAGCTATCATGAGTTTCTTCAAAATTTACTTTATTTACCGCCTTTGAAATATCTTAAAGATAATTCAAGAAGTGCTCCCCAGAGAATGTTTTTTTTTTTCGAATACTAACTCTTTGTTAAAGTTTTGTGAAAATTTAAAGGCTCTAAAAGAGGAAATATTTTTTGTCGTTAAACAAAACAGCGGATATATTTTTTTATGTCAGAATAAAAAAAAATCTCATCATGGTTTTAATTCCAGAAAACGATTAGTAATTTTTTTTCGGAGAGCACATTCAATTTTTTTTATGATAAAGACTAAATTGCTTGGCAAAATTAGTAGTGTATTTAAAAATTATCTTTAGCAGACTCTGGTCGGAATTAAGCCATGAATGTTTTCCAAAATGGTTTTATAATGTGCAATAATCTTGAAAGGGGCTAACTAAGAAACCAATAAATTGACATTAGAGGTCATATTTAGCAGGATAAGAAAATCGAATCAACTATTAGAGATAATTTGTAGCAAAAAACTTTAAAATTTTGTTGAAAAAAGCTCTGAAATTACTAATTTTAAAGAAAATCATTATATTTTATCTTTTTTTTAATCGTGTATAAGCATAAATTAACGTATAAGATAAACTAGCATTAAAATTTCAAGTAGCATGTATACATTTTGTTTAAAACAATATTATATTTTCTGAACAAGAAAATTACAATATTCTTTATGTATAAAAAAAAAAAAAAGTAACCTTGGGAAATAAAAGTAGCAAAATATTAACGTTTAAAGAAATGCAAAATTTATCAATTCTTTAATTATCCGAATTTTAAAAATTGAATTTCAAAAAATTCGTATTTTTAAATTTCATTCGTCAGGAATCAATTTCCCTCAAATTTTGTATTTAAAATTACGTTTTATAAAGTGATGTGAAAAATTGTACCCCTTACAGTTCAAAATTTTTCGAATATTATGACATAAAATAATAAATATTTAATAAAAGTTATTTTTTACATGGAATTATCTTTGAATAAAGAAATTTTGTGTGCAAAAACTTTTTAATTAATTTAAAAAAGTCTTGAGATATGGCGAAAAACGTAATAAGTAAATTAAAGGGTAAATAATTTGGACTGCTCTCCAGACCAAACTATTAAGATCATATTTCTCAAATTGCGGCTATTTCCAATATTTCTGGAGTATATACCAATCTGTAGAAAAAATGTATGTTTATTTAGAGAAGAACGTTACTGAGTATGATCCCCTTTATAGTAATAAAATTTCAATAATTATGTGATTAAGGACATACTTATAAGGATATATAAATATATATATATATATATATATATATATACATATATATATATATATATATATATATATATATATATATATATAATAAATAAAGAATAGATGTGCTGTTTAAAAGAATTTAATGCAAGAAGTACAATGAACCCACAAAACTCAAAATAAGAAAAAAAGAAGAAACAAAAAGATAAATTAAAATAAAAAAAGGGGAAAAGATTATAAATTGCATACTAAAAAAGACTGAAAAAAAAATTATTTAAAATTAGTTAAAATTATTGCCAAAATATATACTTTAGTCATCAACTCACATTATTATATCCGTAAAAATAGTACTTTCTAATATTCTATAACTATAGCCAAAGCAAAATATATTGATACAATATCGTAAGGAGCACCGAAAAAAATAATAATAAAGAAACCGATTCGTTAGCGAAATTTTATTAAGTAAAAATTACAAAATTTCAGAAAAATATAAAATATTACACAAACAGGAATATATAAAGCAAGAAAGGAGAATGGATGTCATGTAGTTACGAACAACTTCCAAATAGATTCAAAAATATATTCATAATTGTCATATTTCCAGATTACAAAATATGAAATTCAGAAGTTGAAACGTAAATAGAGGATGGTGGAATATATTCTCTTACGCGGTGCCTAACTCCGCGTAAAAGAATATATATATATATATATATATATATATATATTCTTTATTTAGAAATATCGCATTAGTTATTCCAATAGATGTGTCTTGAGGAGGACTATTGGTTTTTCCTATTTATAGCTTTCTTTTTATATTATTTTTATTATTTTATTTTATTTTATTATTTGTGTCTATCTATCTATCTATCTATCTATCTATCTATCTATCTATATATATATATATATATATATATATATATATGGGAAAGCAGGAGGACCGGGTATGGTATAAATCCGGGTACCTGAATTTTAGCGAAATTAATTCTTTTTTTTTCTAACGGTCAGACTCTGAGTTACACTCTGAATTACATGAAGTACAGTCGTGAAGAAGACCCTATCATGTAAAGGTGTTGTTTCTGGTTAAAACACGGCATTTGTATGGATAAGTATCGAGGAAAAAATTGGTTTGTTGAATTAGTTGGATAATTATGTAGGAATTCCGTTGTCGAAGTTGATTGAAGCATTTTCAGTTGTCCTTATTTTATTCCAAAGTGATGTACGCAAGCAATTATTTATCAAAAATCAAAAATTGCTTTGGAAAGAATCAAATTATAATAAATAAAAATGCTTTATTTCAGAAATTACGTGGAGCTCCAAATTAAAGAATAATCCTTATTTTTAATATAAATACTATACATGATTAAAATATAAATTTGGAAAATGGCCTGAGGGTGTGGGTGCAGGGCTAATCGCCACAGGACACCTCCATTCATAAGAAAACAAAAATGCAATTATAATGTGTACGTTATCATAGTTTTCGCCAAGGAAAGTTAAGGAATCCATGCATTGGCTATTAACTGATTAAATTTAATGCCAAATCTCTCTCACTTAGCCTTACGCATTCAAATGTGTTGGTGGCGAAGAAATCGTGAGAAATAATGACAAATTTTAATGAATCCAAAACATTAGCAGCTATATGACGGTATTCGAATTCTATGGTAATGTGTTTAGGCAGATGTAGAGAAAATCTTCAAGAATGGATTTTATTCTCCACTCAATTCAAGGTTACAGTATAAAAAGATTTCAGATTACATTAATGATTTTGATTCATTAAAAAAGTATTAAATAAGAAAATAATTTTGTTTTCAAAATGTCAAGAAATATGTAATACTTATTTCAGCATAACAATAAGTTTGTTTTACTATCTCTACGTTCTTATGTTTTTTTCGTTTTTAAGCCTTATTTATCTGTCATTACAGAAATAAAATAATTTTTTACCCAGCTTATTGTGCGTTTACTAAAGATTCATACCTTGGCAAACTATACGTATTTGGCTTAATAAGTGGCACTGTTCAGTTTAGTTAACCTATTCTCACAGACTACTGGCTGATTCAACGCCCCTCTCCTTGATGTGTCTTAATTATGGGCCCACGACGGCTGCAGTGCAGCAAAAGAAGAAGATAATTACATCCAAGGCTAAACAAAATTATTATAGGTGCCAGAACAAAATTTATTGCGAGCACCTGTGCAAAGCGCATAAAGCCTTATTTTAATGTTTTATAAAATTTCTGAAGACCCTTTATACCAAACTGTAATTTAAATACAAGAAATTCTCCCCAATATTCGATATAAAATTAATTAAGAGAACATTTTTTGTGAGTCATTTGGGTCGGGCCTTAAGCAGTCTTGGGACAATTGTTCTTCTCTTTCTCCTCGCCTCCTCTTGAGTATGGCCTTGACAACATCACATGTTAATTGCATACATAGTTTTCTTAAATAGTCATATAAAATAGAAATATCTGCTACTTTTTCACAGAAATTCTAGTATTTCGAAATTTTTTATAGAGTTAGCATGCGTGTTAAACCGGATGGTTTGCCTTTTTCTTCAAAAAATTATTTGTTAAAAAAGTATCTCATCTATGACTTTTAACAATGAACATCTTGGTTATCTAACCGTTTCAAAGTCGTGCAGTTTACCTTCTATAGGTCTTCGAATTTTAGGTACCTAATATTACCCTACCTATTTATATATATATATATATATATATATAGTTCTGAAAATGATATCACTAAAATAAATAATAAAGTATTCGTAAAAAAATGAAAAGATGAGCATTTAACTAATTTTCTCTTCGTACTCCTATTTTTTTATTAACTTGATGTAAGAACTAAAAAAATATTATATATTTTACGAAACTTTTATTAAATACATCTTTCTAACATTACATAAAATATGTGTGTTTGAGAATATATTGAAATAATGCTGTTTTATTTATTTACTTTTTTCAAGATAAAAAATATTCTGCACTCATAAATCTGACATTTTTTTTTTTTGGTGCATGCGAAGATCGTGTAATAAAAATACCTTATATATTTTCCAAAAAACCCATTAACATTGAATCGATTATTTAAAAATTAATAAAAAAAGGATAAATTTTAAAGCTACTAAACCTGTCTTAAAACTATCCAAGCTAATATATTTACTATTTATAAAATAAACCCGATAAAATAGAATGACAAGTACTTAAGAAAGCTAATCGAAAAATTAAAAAAAAAAAAAAAATGCCCTAAATAATTTCTTACCTCAATATCTTTTTTACACCTCTTACCTTTTAACTTAATTGGATGTTTTATTTTTTTCAACCTATTTCTTTAGCTTGAATCCTAACTAACTACACGGAAATCCTTTAGTCTTGAAAGGAGAATTTCTCTTTATTTCGACCAACCCCTGCAACATATAAATTAATGTCCCACGAGACTACACCTCAACATCCCGCGAACATCTTTTATAAATCATTCATAGAAGTTACCTGTTTTTAAAGAAATTGTTTTTCTTTTCTAAAAGTTTTTGAATTCAGAAAAAGAAAAACTAGCTTTCTGGCGTGCATATATATTCAGAGACTCCCTATTCAAGCCTTAAGTCATGTATACTATTAAAAGCGTAAAGCCATGATCAAGAATTGTATTAGGTACCTTATATGAAGATAACTAAAGCCATAAAAGATCAAAAAATAAAGAAATCGAAATAAAATGTGCTAAGCATGTAGCAAAGCTGTACTAGAAGGCTTTATTCTCGAGTACGTGAGCAGGCCTAATGTCACCCTTGGTAGCCCTTGAATTGTATTTTTTCTTCATCTCCTTCCCCTGAATATAACACACCGCGTGGCAACGTATGGGATTTCACATTGGATATCTGCATATGCAGTAATAATAAATTTATTTTTATTTTCATGTAGCCCCTTTAACAAACAAATCGTCTATTGCTCTATGCCCTCTCAGAAGTATGAAATAAATTAAAAAGATTGCGAAAGTAGGGGAAGAATATTAAAAAAAAAAAGGATAAGGTCATAAAAATAAAAATTTAGGGTAGCCGAAATTACTTACATCCTTTCCAATGGATTGAAAAAAAAGGGCAAAAAAGAAAACCGTTTCATTTCCTTATCCGATATTATTCTCTTGATTGTTATTTTTCCCCTACTCTTTTTCCCTCTTCACCGGACGTTAGGGGAATTTCGGTATGGATCTGTGGGGAAAATGAAATTTCATTTTTGCTTCTTATAAGAATACACATCTTGAAACCCGGATACAATTCTTCAACCCAATAACTTGAAAGCGAATTATTCACTGCAGAAGCGATTCGAAAGTATGAGAATAGATGAAGGAGTTTTCGAAAAAGGAATAAGGGTTTCTTTCAAGATCGAGTTCTATTACCTTTACTGTTTCTGGGAGCGCCTTACACGTTTTTGGTTCGAATCATAATTCAAATACTGTTTCTTATTGTCTGAAATACTTTTTAGAGGTTACTCATATAGAAAGAATTGTTTCTTCGAGTGATATTTGAATGGAACACACGTTTTAAATTAAAAACATAAAGAGATATATATATTGTATAAACTTTTTTTCTTGCTCATTAAAGGCGCCGTATTTCTTAAGTGTATTACAAAACACTGAAATAATAGCTTAAATGGAACCGGTTATTTTTTACTTACATTCAAATTTGGTAATTGCGCTTACAAATTCTTACCCAATTCTTGCACTAACCAAACTTATTCGATTTTATTTTTTGGATTGTTGTTTTATCCTTGTTGTTTTCTTTCTTCACCAGTTGCTTTTTACTAAAAGTCACATTTGTTAATTGCACTAACCAATTCTTAGCCAGTTCTTGCACTTTCCAAATTTATTCTCTTGATTGTTGTTTTACCCTTGTTTTTTTTCTCACCAGTAACTTTTTACTAACAGTTACATTTTTTAATTGCACTAATCAATTCTTAGCCAATTCTTGCACTATCCAAATTTATTCGATATTATTCTCCTGCGTTTGCTGTTTTACTAGTCTTTTCTCCTGTTTACCAGTTACTTTTTATTAACAGTTACATTTTTTAATAGTAGTTACCAATTCTTAGCCAGTTTTTGCACTAACCAAACAAATTTTCCCCCTACTCGTTTTCCTTTTTCCCCAGACGTTATGGAATTTTTTTAACATCTGTTTTTTCTAGCTTATTAAAAGGGTAGCATTTGTTTTCAACATTGAAGCTGCATCTTAAACGAAACCAGTTACTTTTTACTTACATGCACATTTGTTAATTGCACAAGCCAATTCTTTGACTAACCAAACATATTCGTTATTATTGACTTGATTGTTGTTTTTCCCGTCTTTTTCCCTCTTCACTAGACGTTAGTGAAATTTCAGTTTAGATCTGTGAGGAAAATGAAATTTCATTTTTGCTTCCTATTAGAATACACATTTTGAACCCTGATACAATTTTTCAATTTTATAACTTGAAAACAAATTATTCACTACAGAAGAAATGATTTGAAAATATGATAATGAGTTTTATAAAAAAAAAAAAAAAAAGATTTCTATCAAGATGGAGTTCTATTATTTTTACTTTTTTTGGAAGCACCTGACACGTTTTTAGCTTGAATCATAATTCAAATATTATTTCCTATTGTCGGAAATAATAATTATTCAGAGCAATAAGTTTGAATATTCAGTTTGGATTATTCAGAGGAAATTTGTTTTGTAGAAGGATATTTGAATACAGCAAACGTTTTAAATTACAAAAATGGAAAGTTTTATACACAATATTAACTTATGTTTTTCTTGCTATTATAAGCAGCCACATTTGTAAATTCCATTTTCTAGCATTGAAAAGATATCTTGAAAGAAACCAGTTGCTTTTTACTGAAATCAACATTTATTAATTGTATTACCTTACATTGAATATATATAATGGACAAAACAAGGTGTTTTTTACTAACAGTTTTATTTGTTAATTGCATTAAGCATTTTTCTAAACCAAATTATTTTCTGGATAGTTATTATCTTCTATTGATTTTCTCTTTCCACTGAGCGTTTGGGAAATTTCAGCAAGGGATCATGGTACGGGAAAAATGAAAATTCAATTTTCTTTTTATAGAAATAAACATATTGAAAGCCGGTTCTTTAAATCCGTAACTTGAACTTGAATTATTCACTACACATTGCAATGAAAGCTACTTACACATTTTGGTTCGAATCATTGCGCCTGGAATACGAATTCAAATAATGTTTCTCATTATCTAAAATACTTGATAGAGGTTATTCAATGAGAAAAATTTTTGAAAAGTTTTATGAAAAACCCTAGTTTAGTAGCAATTTTTGAAATTAATCAATATTGTGAACTTAACAATATATGAATCGTAAAAAATCCTTAAAATATACAGTAAAAAGTACTGTCAAGCAATTACGATATGCAGTAAAATCTATGCATTAAGTATATAGTTTGTTTTCGAAAAAATAATTAATAAATAGAAAATTTTGAATAAAATGCAAGAGTGAATTAGCCCTCAGATATCATAGAAATTTGAACTCATAGATCTAGTTGCAGAAATGAGCACTCTATCCTGAAGACCAATCCATCACATCATCAAACTTGTTTTTGATCTTTACGGGTCAAAACATTTTAACCAAACAGTTTAATCAAGAAAAACCAAAAGAATTGTGGCTATCGTATACATATCCACAATAAAAGGATTTGTGCTTTATCTTTTCGTTTTTCGAAATAAAAATTAGTTGATTAAACACTGCGTTGTTTAAGTGGCAAAAACTATCATAATTTTAATTGTTTATATTGTTGTCAAAAATAACTGGAACGGTAATAAATGTTTAATAACGTTTTAACAAAATAACGTCTGACTCCGTTAACAACTTACACACTAACAGCTAGAACGAATTTCATAAGCATAATTTCGCATAAAAAAGAATACTTTTTTAAGGATTTGAACGAAACAAATTAAGTTACTTACACCCACTGACCTTACGTTCCTCTAAACCTTAATTTTTCAATTTTCCAAAAAATTACTTAGTGCCTAAAATTTACTTTTTCGAAAAAGCTTTCCAATGATGCTCTCTGTAAATTTCGCATCGTCACGCATTATTTCAAGCAAAGTTTTAGGTTTTCGCGGGTTTCTAAAAGATTTAATTAGGGATACATAGAACCAATTTTTCAGAAAATCACTTAATGTCTTTTTCCACAAACCTCTTCAAAACTATCAGTAAATTTTTCATCGTGAGGCATTATTTCAAGCAACATTCCGGGTTTTTGCATGATTCCATTAAATTTATCCTAAGTTACATAAGTCATATTTTATTGTTTATTTTACCAGAATCATTACCAAAACGCTCCCTTATATATATATATATATATATATATATATATATATATATATATATATATATATATATATATATATATATATATATATATATATATATATATATATATATATATATATACCGAGATGACCAAGTTATCATTCTCACAAGTTCGATTCCCTGAACGGGATCGAACACTTCCTCGATTCATTATGTGCATAAAACGTTTTTACATATCTCTCAATTGGTGAACCTGGACAACAGAAACATACAATATAATCAGGCTCTGCTTATCTCCTTTAAACAGTTCTCATTATCTATATCTCACACTAGATGGCATTTCTAGAACAATTTGCTTGTTCACATTCCATAGCTAGATGTGACTTTAAAAAACACAAAACAGCCACAACTCAATGTTGCTAATTTGTTCGACACACGTTACTTTTACTGGGAAGGTTTCTGCAATATTCATTGGATTCAAGGTTAAGTAAAGGAGGGTTAATATTTTTAGTGAGAATGTTTCTGAATTTTTCAAAAAGGAAGGTCACAGGCTAATTACAGATAGAATAATGACTTTTAGTCGGAAGTTTTCTGATTTCTTAAAAACGTTTTTTTTTTTTTTTTTTTTTTTTTAAATGTCGGAATAATGAAAATAAGTTCTAAATACAAATTCTAGTGTTAAAAGTCTTTTTCATGGAACAAAACATTTCAAATCTTTTTTTTTCAAATGTCCTTTATGCAAATTGGTCCCTGTCTTATTTTATGAATTATTCATAACTCAGAAATGCTTGATAAATATTTTTAAAAACAAAGTTTCTTTCTAGTGTTATGAAAATTTACGTTTAATAGCAAAATATTTATGCATCTAACTTGTCTCAATAAATTTTAGAATTCACCAAATATTCCATCTTAACTATCATTCGTTAAATAAATTTTCTCTTAGATGAAACAACTGTCTGAAAGGTATGTAAATTAAGCTCAAACAAGAGGACAATGTCTAAAGTTCTAAATCTTTTGAGAAAAGACTGAAAATTTAACTATATCAAATATTTTCCTCTATCTCAGAAGATATGTCAAAATGTTCCCTCTTCAATTTTCGATTCATTTCTTTACGAAATAAATTTGCAACCTTTAATGAAATTGATTAATTTAACACATTAGAATAATACGTTAGATTTGTATTAATATAATGGAATTAAGTGATAGTGCCCTAAAATAATGTTTTAAGAGTGCTAAATAAATAGATTTAAAGCCTATTTGAAGCCTTTGCCATCGTCTGAAATAACATTTTTCAGCAAATACTAGTCAATTTTTATAACTGCTATGAGTTTGCAATATTGATCATGACTGTAAATAAAGTTTAACTTATCTTCAGCTAGTGCCCTCTAAGTAAATTATGAAAATTGTGTAGAAAGTCAATATGAAGAAAAATCACATTTTTCGAAAATTTAAAGCGATTGTGTTCTAATTCTTTCATAGTTGAAAAGTTATTTTAACACTGCTTTATTTATGCTCATAAAAGGAATGCGAAAACGGTGAGTTCTTAATTGGTATTAGAAACTTTTATCAAGGTGGAATAATCTCTCAAAACAGGTGAATTTTTTCGGAAGACTTTAATATTTCTTTTTTTTTTTAATGTTTAAGCTATTAAACTGCTTTAAAGTTCAGGCAATTCTCCTTCTCAAGATATTATATGTTTATAGTTTAAAATAAGGACTTTTTTTGAAGTTTAACCCTTTATGATCCTACAGGACTAAGTTCCGATGGGATAGTAGCGGAACTTGTCTGTCCCTTCAATATGGCTTTCCAATTATCATAACTAGCTGGTAACTCACGATTATTGAACATGGCCTATGGAGTTATTCAGTTGTTGATGGTGCGTTCAAAGGGGCAGTTCTGTTCCCAAGTTCTGTACTAAAACCTGACGAAACATTTAAGTCATAAATTAAGAAGTTTATAAAAAAATAGAAAATAGTATTGAATAAAAAAATTTGACAATATCTAAAATAGGCATTACTTAATGGAGGAAAAAGTTTTACGAATTTTTGATATTTTTTAAAAATTTGGTAAATAAAAGTTAAGACTTTAAAATTGTTTTATAACTTCACCAATTTTTGCTCTCTGCCACCAAGCTCGAAAATACTGTTTATACTTGTACATTTTAAACAGCATTATAGAAGGAAAATATACATATTTATCAAGTTATGCATAGTTCAGTCACAAAAATGTGACCACCTTTTACTTTCGACGTCAATTCAGAGATGCCAACTTGCTCCAGACAGCAAATATATTTTTTAAAGTGGTAGTTTATTAATTGTGACTCCTGGTTTAATAAATTCAATTTAGTAGATTTTCATCCACCACTATTTCTAAATAATTCGTAGGCTTATATAATTCACCACTTTATAGTACTTATGTCATAATATCCATAAAGATCTCAAAATTCCGTTTCTATCCGAATATATATATAAATTAAATGCAGACTTCTACGATAAAGCCATAAAATGCAGCACAGCCAACTTCAATCAGATATTTAACTTCGAGAACTATAAAAAAGACGAAAAACTAAGACCAATAGCCGCTCATTTCACCTCCGACTCCTCATACAACAACTATCAGCATAAGTAATAGTCATCAATTCCAGCATCTATAGTCTACATCAATAATCCAAAGCATCAATAGCATCAAACACTTTTCTAATACTGAAATCCTGACTTATGTTACTTCACGTTGACAATCAAACCACAGCCATCCACAGTTTAACAGCAAGTTGCTCTTATTATTTTCATTTTCTTTCAGTTATACAAGCAAGGTGCTTGTCTCCCAGTAACAGCCACCCCATAGATTGCTGAACTCAAACTGTCTTTTATTTTAACTTTTTTTTTTACTTCATGATATATGGGATAGGGGCCTTCTGCGCGGCCCAGGTGCCCAATTTGTATAAATAAAGAAAGAAAAAGTACTTGTGTCATGTTATACCTTCTAAAAAGCAAGCAAAAATAGTCAAATATTTGCAAAATTTACAATGTAGTTATTTACCGTTTTTTAAAATTATTTTGGCTTGTCCGAAGCAGTTGGCATCTCTGCAATGTGAAATAGCCAATCACAAACTGCAGATGGTAGCACATTTCAGTAGAACGTATACAACGGGGGTCGGAAGGAAGCGGAAAATACTGCATTTATTAGCGTAATGCAGAAATGGAATGATTTATCCCACGTCCAAAAGGCTTGGACAAAGATTATTGGATTTCGGGTCAAAGGTGGAATCATTTCCAAAATGGCTGTATTTTTAAACTGTTCGCGTGCCGCTGCACAGCGGGCCAGCATCCAGGGTTTCGTGGCCAAAACTAGTATTTCGATAAAATTTGTTTAAAAATATGGGGTTTTTCATGTGCAGGTAAATTGGATTCATAGTTGAAATTTTGAAATACACTAAAAATTCCAAAAACAAAACAAAATGGCGGCTGAAAATTTAAAAAAAAATAATATAGTACGTTTAAATAATTAAACATATCAATGAAAATATAACAATTTTCGTAATTTTATATTAAAAATGAAAAGCAAATTATATTTCCAAAATAATATTACAAAATAGCGCGAATTAATTACGAAATAACACGAAAACATGAAAAAAAACATAATTTTTGTTTTTCGATATTATTTAGTTCACCTTTGCAATATGGGCAAAATGGGGCAGGTTTTTTCGAAAGAAGAAACATCAAAGAAGACAACAAAAAAATTTTTAGCTAATTACCTCGTGGAACTTTTTGGAGATAAGTTAAAAAAAAATTTAAACATATTTTTCACTACATTGTACTCTCGTCGGTTCAAAAAGTAAATTATAATGTTTGGAATGATTATGAATATTTAATTAGGGCGATATTAAAACTGCCTACACATATTTTAGTTGAAATTTAATTATGACTTTTGGCAGAAGATCATGGTCTTCTGGCCCACTGTGCGCTGGGGTAAAAGTATGCCGTGCATGGCAAAATCGCAGTACCCAAAATCAGAGACGTGGCAAATGTGATGCCCCACTGGTATCGATGGCTGTGGAGCAACGGACAATAAAACCGAATAGACTCGCAACCGTTGGGTAAGTTATCATCCAGATGAACTAAGGGGCTACCAACAGTGTGTTCTCAAAGATGGTTGAGTGAATTTTTCTGCGTATAGGCCCCAGCAGCAGGCTCACTCATGCAGACTGCTGTTAACCTGTGAAAAAGGTTGGTATTTTCACGCCATTACTGCAACTGAACATATACAGAGTGGCGACAGATTTAATTTTCCTCTGAATCACATTTTATGCTTCTTCTGACAGATAGACGTATATGGTGTTAATTTTTTGAGAGCAAACACCCTGAAACAATTGACGGAATAATTCAAACTGGATGAGGGGGCATTGAGGTCTAGGGATTGTTTTCGGGGATTTCTCTGGGTACACTAATTAATGTGGAATGCACGATGGATCAGCAGTTGTACGCATCTGTGTATGAGAACCATGCCCAACCCTACCTGCGAGTTGTTTTCCCCATTATGTTGGCATCTACCAGAAGGACAATGTGGCGTGTCATACAGCTCAAAGTGTACGTGCGTGGTTTGAAGAGCAACAGGATAAGTTCCCCTGATCAGTAATCTCCCCTCACTTAAGACCAATCAAAAATTCATGGGACCACCTCGATCGGGTTGTTCGCGTCATGGATCTGTAACCCGGTTAGCTAGCGCAGCTGACCATGGAACTGAAGTCGACAGGGCTCAATATCTTAATGAGCACCTTCAAGAACATAAGTAACGTTTTCCCTGTACGTCTACTATCGCTCCACTCTGCGACAGGTCGTTAGCCAGGCTTTTGAGAGGCGTTAGCATTAATGCGACTAAATTGCGAATGTGTCCTTATTTGCTCATCAATGCCTAGACACGAAAAAGGGTCTATATATGGAAAATACCTATAGAAAAAAGAGTGGTAAGTCATATTTGTTATAATTTTTTTGAAACAAATTTAGGCTTTTCTTTCATTTTCAAATTTTCAAGGCAAACAAAGAAAGTTAAACTGAAATGACAAAAAAACCTGGTGCGAAAAAATAAGATTTTTACATTATGTTTATTAGGCTTTTTTTTTTTTTGCGTTGCACAATTTAGGGAAGAGAAAACATTATACGGGGGAATTTTTAAAGTTAGATACAGGTCGAAGAGCGTGTTTACGAAAATAGAAGCAGCAAGAACTGTGCTATTACAAATAGATAAATAAATAATGACTCAAATACCGACATCGTATGGACGACTATTTGCATGTGAACTGACAGCTTCATCGAAACATATGAAAGAATTTCCTGTTAGAGAGATTCACAGATGAAAACCGTTATTTTCCGTAATTCTATTAACGGGAAACTCGGTAATATGCATTTTAACAAGAACTTACGTAATTTAACAGAGATTCTCGGTTTTCTTTTCCTTTTTTATGGAAATATTTTACAGTATGACATTATTTTAAAAACCGTTATATGAATAAGCTATTGGTTTCGATTCAAATTTTGTTAACACTATTAAAGACCCTAATATTCCATATTAAAACCAATAATATAGTATTATTTTAATTTAATTAAATTCAATATTAATTCATAAATAAATAAGCTTAAACCACACGTTAAATCTATAATGTTATTTCCCCTTGAAATATATATTTTTGGAACAGATTATTTTCTAAAATGGAAATTTACAGAAAATTATTTAGTTTTAAAAAATTTAAACAATACCACGAAGCATCTATAACCATAACTTTTTTCAACAAATACACACATTTAAGGAAAATTTTGTAAAACCAAACAAATTTGGTAGAATAAAATGCGAAATGTAAGTGTTATTTCCGAAGTGTGGATGAAAATAAAATTTACATCTGCAATTTATAACATTCTCAAGAGATTTTCTTGTGTCGAAAAACAAAAACAAAAAAAAAATTCTCAGAAACTATCACATTTACATAACTTCAAATAGTGACAATAGTAAAATGTCAGACTTGTTCTTTTTTGAACTCCAGAGACGTAGTGGTACGTTCAGCATAAACTTTGAATATATTGGGAAACTCAGGAAACTTTCATTTCACATACCCCTCTTGGATACCCCTCTTTAGAGGGGTGTATCCAACGTATAGTGCTGTATAAATCAGAGTCGTTATTTTTAGTTACTTCATTTTAATAAATAGAATTTATGAATTATTGTTCTTATGGATTACGAATAAAAATTTCGACAACATTTCGTTAATTGCTGCAATAGTGGCACAACTGTTTTTAATCATTAACCCCGCGATACAATAAAAAAAAAAAAAATAAATAAAATAAAAAAAAGACTGTATCTATTCCCCCGTCCATATTACTCCGGCCGCATTATTCCGTCCGTTTACAGACGAGTCTGTTCATCTGCTAACTCCGTATATTTGATGGTTTAAAGCTGATGTTGACAAAAAAGCTTTTGTCTGCTTTTCACTCTAGTCATATTCAGATTTAAACTGTCTATTCAAATTATAGTTTTTACCACTCAGTTTTGTTACCGAAGGAGCGTAAGAAATTATATATTTTTGCAAATAATTTTACGATTATTTTCTATGCTTGCTTTTTCTTTTTAGAAATTATTTTATAATTTGGAACTTGGTATACATAAAATTGCGATTCTAATTCACGATGAATTAAAGCACTAGCTGATTACTATCTTTCTTTAGATAAAATTTTTTGGTAGGCTAAGTTTTAGGTAGGCTAAGCCAGACATTTTTATGAGGGAGGGCTAATATAGTTTTAAACGTTATTACATATAAATATGATTTAAATTTGTAAGACTCTTTAGTCAAAGGAAATTTAAGAATTTTCTTTGTAATGAAACGCAAGAGCTGCTGTAGATTAGGGGACAGAGAGCTTGCCCCACAACGAGGTGGCTTGGGCTCGAATCCCGGCTTTGACTGGTTCTAGGTTCATAATGACCACATTGCTGTATTAGTAATTTTATGGATTTTTTCTTTGTTAAAATAACAGAGTTAGTTTTATCACCACGAGGGACGAAGTCTATTGATAACAACTATGTAATAACCAATTCTCTGGAACTGCAGGGGTACAAAGTAACAAGTCTATCGGGCAGGGAAACCGCCGGCTGCCCCCTAGAAGCAATGCTTGTGGTCGCGTTGTTAAAACAACATTACTTATCTGCTTAAAAAACCATAAACAACAGTATTTTTGGGTGAAATAAACGGTTTTCTACTGGCACACTAGCTGATGGTTTTTTTTCTGTAAATTTAAAATATATTTTTTTACAGTGCACTAATAAATTTCGTCGTATCTAATATTTCTCAATATTCCAGTTAAAATAATGATTAACATTTTAATAGTTGTATAAAAATATTTACTTCAAAACATATTTGGGTTAAACAGTGTTATAATCTTTGCTTTTTCACTTGATTTTACTGAATTTCTTGTTCTGTTTCGTTATCTTTCTTTTCCAATGTAGGGATGCTTTAGCCTCTATTAATATTTCTTATCAATCAATACACTCAGAAACATTATTGTTTGCTGAAACTAGTTCCTCATAAATATCAGTCTCTTTTCGAATCCTTTAATTAGTAAATTCTTTCTTTTCCTATTTTATGAGCAGATGTTTTTTTTCTGTTCATGATCTTGCGTGCCTTCTTCTTTAAGAATCGATAATTCAAGCAATTTCCTTTCAAATGTGGTAATCTCTTTCTTTTAAAGGTTATATGATATAAATAATCTATAAAATTGTCCAAGAAATGTTTTTCGAATAAGAAATTCGAAAACATATATATTGATGATCAAAAATAAATCGAAAGTCATTGAGAAATGTAAAAGGCTAAAAGAGGTTTTTTTTTCCAACTAGAAACATAGTAAACACGTAGAAAACTCAGATGTTTTCACGATATCTAAAAACTCGTGTTATCGAAGTTCACGTGATTGAGATCACGCTATAGCGAAAATCAATGTATAGAAATGAGATCAATATATTAAATGCATTTTTTATTCATTTGAAAGTTGTTTTTTTTTTGGCTTACTAAACACAAATTAGAATTAGTTATTGCTTTGGAGTTTAACTTAATTTTTTTCGTACTTGCGCCATAGAAACGATTTTTGTTTCGAACTACTTATTGTTCCTGATTATAACTGTTTATTTTTCGTAATTTACGACAGAAAATATTTTCAAATATGTTGTAGAAAGAACGTTGTCTGCAAAATTATGTAAGTTATGTCTGAATCAGTCTAGTGTCTTGAATTTTGCCAACTGCCTCGATGTGATACCATTTCATGGACCTTTCAAATTCTAAAACAGGAAAAAGTCAGAGGCGCTGCGTCGGGATTGTATGGCAGATGTTGAACCATTGGTCCAAAGAGCTAATTACGAGGATAACAGAGTGGAAAGACCTGTCTTCATGCTATTTTCTTGACTCCAGATTGCTGCTTACAATCTCGTGAAAAATAGTTTCTGGAATGTTTAATGTTTTTGCCACTAAGCGAATACTTAAACGAACGTTTGAGCTCAAGTGTTCGGTCTTCAAAATATGTCTTTTACCACTGATGAGCTTGCCATTCTGATAAGCAATAACTGCTAATTATTGCCTTTATCACGGGAAAAGTTTCAATTCAGAGCATGTTGAGTTTTGCACGAAACTTGATGGTTAGTTATGTAACTTGTAACAAGAAGCACTGGATTTTTGTCGGCATGGAAGATCAAAATCTTCATATTCTTAAAGCGCTTTTTCATGGAACAACATGGCACGGTCAATTCAGTTTCGGAAAAGAACGGCAGTGCTTTTATTTAAATAGGCACCTATAATTTTTTAGGAAAATGTGAGACAAAATGTAAAGGACGAAAGGGAAGAATTGTATTGTAAAAGATTTGTGGGTTATCATTCGATATTATGTCAATATCGCTGTATCAGAGCCGATATAATTTATTGAGAAAGAATGCAGGCTTCTGTTATGCATTGGATCTAGTATCGCCAGAAGACAATCGAGTCCATTTTGTCGGTATCGTGTCATGTAATGAGCATGTGGCTTTAATCTCTGGATGGTCGGAGATGATTCAGCGACTATGCTTGTCTAAGCTAACTCACCATTTCAAAACTCCCAACTGGCCCGAGCATGGCGCGGCATGAAGGGGAGAGTTGGGTAGCCCCGCCCAGCGGGTACCCCCGCCCAATGTCAATTTCATATGTATAGAATATTTTTTCAAGTCAATGGGCCATCGGAAAATAATTGTTATATTAAAAAAAGATTATTTTCAAAGTTTCAAGTATTTATGCAGCTGGTAACATGGTAAACAATAGTTTTGAAAATATGTTGAATACAGTTGTCATGATATTAAGAAAAATTGGTTGAATGTTTCGATTAAACTTCATTTTATATTAAAAAAATAATTTTTTCTATACATACAGCATTAAAGTATGTAGTCTTGAGTTTAGTTTGCACAAAGAACGAAGTTTATTTGTGAAAAATTGCTCGAGTAATTACAAATTTACAAAAAAATTGGATTTCGGGTAGCCCCGCTCACATGAATGTTAGGTATCACAGCCCACTTTTATTTCGTCGATAAATGTACGGTTCCAAAGATTTACTTAAATTAAATTATTTTCTTTAAATATTTAATATAAATATATATTAATATTATAATATATTAATATACATTAATAATAATAAAAAATATAACATTTGATGTTAATAAATGATAGAATTCACTTAAAGTATATAAATATGTAATAAAAAAAATAATGTTGTGATAAAAATGATAAATAAGGTTTATCTATTGTCAATACATTGGTCATTTTCATTTACACCTGAAAAAACAATCAAAAAACATAATTTTTGTAACTGGGCGGGGCTACCCGACACATTTTGAAAAGAGCTGAAGAACATGTTTTTTTAAATTTCTATTTTTTTAAGTTAAACTATTCTTTTTTTTTTTGGTTTATTCTCTTTGTATTATTTAATTAAATGATAAAACAATAGAAACATACAAAAATCTTGATTATTACTCAATATTATACAGAAATATAAGCAATAGTCCTTAAGAGGGCGGGGCTACTCGACTCTCCCCTATTTGTTTCACAGTTAAATCCCTGATGCTATTTTTCAAACAAACCAAAAATATCAAATGGGCCAGTTAAATTTTCATTTTCTGACATATCTAAGTTAACTGTTAACATAGTTTAAAACTGCAGCGTAAATATTTTCTTCATTATGCTGCGTCATCATTGCTCTGAACTAAACAAAAAGCGGTTCTCAAGCGTTCAAAGAGGTTTTCCCTATCTTAAGCATGCACAAAGTAGACCTTGTAACGTGATACAACCGGTTGAACCTCTTTCTTTGCTTCGAGGATCAACCTTGCATATAGTTTGTCTAAAGTAAGGATCCCCCTAGCCATTCGTTTGGTCCCGTGACGGTGATTATGGTAACGAGGTATAACTATTTCAAGTCGGGGTGGGGGGTCATTGGTTAGGACAGGTCTTGGCTGGTGTCGGCGACAGAAAGGGAATCTTTTTCTTCAGTTTACTTTGTTAGCCTTCGAGTGAAGAGAAGCTACCCTCCCTGAAATGCGCTATTTTTGTTTCCCTAGCAGAAGACGGCCTCAGACTATGCGACAGGGAGAGTTCTTACCGTAGACAAACTATGAGTGGCAAATATAAACATTCAAACTTAAACAGTTTAGAGGCTCTGCCCCATTCGCGTTGTAAATTGCAAAATCTCTTATTTCGAATATTAAAGTAAAATAGAATAATTTTGTTTTTAAAATTCTTGATTACAATTTTTAATCCATTTTTTTAATTTTTAAGGAAAGTTTGAAACCTGTTAGAGAGCATTAAATTTTAATAAATGAATTAGTGTATGTCTTAAAATTAATTGTACTTATTTGAAATACTTTATCTTCAGACATATTTCTAAGCTCCTTTGTGTGCCCAATTAAAATCCCAGCGAATAATCATTATTGTTTGGATAAACTAAGAATAGTCTTGTTATCAAAGAATTTTCTACTAATTATTTGATAGATTTATTGCAAAATCCTTAAAAATCACTTATTTATGCAGTTATTTAGATAAAACATAGAGACTTAAAAAACTAAATTAAATAGAGGAGCATAGGTAGAAACTAAATTTAATACGGAAGAAATTTTCATATGCGAGTCAAAGACAATTATCTCGAAAGCAGATGACGCTTATTTTTTAATTTTTAGTTTTATATACGTATATATCAACGTATATATAATTATGTGGAATTATATATACGTATATATAATTATGTGGACTAAAATATTCCAGAGAGAATTACGGTCTTAAGTATCGGCACTTTTAGTGCATCATCCATAAAATCCGTTTAACCGTAAAATCAATTTTTACCGTTGTTACAACTCATTGTAACATATTTTAAAAAGCCTCAATTTTATTGTCACATAAGCACTGAAACGTAATAATTTGTGTTAAAGAAAAAACTTATATACCATACCACATGGTACCTCTATATTCGACCTGTACCTAACAAATACACTACTGAACGTGGTGGTAAAAAAATTAAGTACTACAAAATAAGGTAAAACATTTTACTGAAAACTTGGAATATTATAAAAAAGATTTTGTTATATTATCTCCACAAGTGCGCATGTAAGATTACAAAAACGTAACTCGTATAGGCCAGTATAAAACGTATATCGAAATTCTCTTGAATGAAAGAATTATTTTTAAATAAAACTACATGGTTGAGAAAAATATACTAAATTAAGACAATATAAAAGAAGATTGAAACAAGAAAACTATGCTCACAATATTGAGCTGCTCAAATCAAGTAAGAATCACAAGGAACAAATCTTTCAAATAAATAAATAAATAAATAAAATAGAGTTAAAATCAGATACATGGTGGAAGGTAGGTGAAAAAGTTTTGTAAAGTGAAGTAGGAAAAAAATTATAAACGGATCGAAAGCGATCCTTATTTCATCAAATATTCTAAAAAGACAACATTATCCATTCCAAAAAATTTTGTCTCGCGAATCATCAGCATGGACATCAGCCATCACCTCCACACGGTCTATTATAAGTAGTCCGCGCAGACTATTTAAAAAGTGAACCAGTTGTGCGCCAGAACCCAAAACCTTTTATAAAAGTAATTGAGAGAAATTTATCATATATATTTGAGAATTGAATCTGTAGTGGTTGACAAGTGAATAAGGCAAACCAATAATATTCATAAATAAAACAAATTTTTAGTCATATATTTGATACCACTTACTTTTTTTTAACTAGATTTTGTATTAAATGACTCGTTCGGAAAGTGGACATCCTTCACAGTGGTCTGATCAGACTACCTATAAAAAACCGTGTGGAGGCTTTCAGTTATAGGAGGCGTTGCATCAGCCCCCTTGCTACAAAGAACTCTCCTTTTTGCTGCAAAAACTACCACCTGCTTCACACTTGTTTTTCTGTGTTGCCACGGTATAAATCAAAAAGAAAGTTCTACTAACGTAGTTTATCCACTGCTGATCCATGATCCTCCGCTGACGTGGGCAGTCGGAACAATACTTAAGCTGTGTCTTTCTTCCAAATGGGTGGGTAGACTCTTCTGCTTTCATGAAGACTTAATCTACACGCATAGTTCAGTGCTTAAGAGACAACAAAATGAGTTGTAACAACTGCAAAATATTACGAGTAATTTTTACAGTACTGTTTATTTAAAGAAAGTGATTTTACGGCAATTATTGCAGTAAAAATTACGGTGTATTAGATTTTTTTGTTCCTCAATATGTTCTGGTAAAAAGCATTTTACAGTAAAAAGCACCAGCGCCCTGAGTGCTGGTACTTTTTTCATTTTTTGCACAAAACATACGGCATTTAACACGTTCACGCCGGGTGTTCAGGCCTGAAAGCGGGACGGAAAAGAGAAAATACTGGTAGAAGATCTATTTCAATATTAGATAATACTCGGGAGGAGTTAATCTATTCTCAACAATAACAATTCACTGTAATGAAATTTATCACGGCGAAAAAGCAATTCAATATAAAAATTGTATCCGTTAAAAACAATTGGTAGTTATGGTTTTTTATTATTCCCGGAAAAAAACTAAAAAATGAAATTTGTTTGTTACCAGTTTTTACTCCGGTGTGCCGCCCGATGAGACAATCTAGCATGGGCCACCGGTGGGTCACGCCGGCGTGAACTTGTTAAAGCATTCATTTGGTCATTTTTTTGTTCATATGGTAAAGGTTTATCGGAAATTCTGATTTTCATAATTATAGTTCTTATTATCACACATTTAGTAAAAAATACTAATCTGAAAAGTAATTTTCACCGAATATTCACCGTTTTTATCTGACCTTCCAATTTATCACGAAGAAACTACCAGATTTTATTACATTTACCAAATTTTATCACATTTTATAAATCCATATTTCATTGCTGAGTTTGCCAAAATTATTACTAAAGCACTTTGGTAAAATTACCGAGCTTCATGGCTTTCATAAAGACAGAAACATGGTAAATTTTACCATATTCTGGCTGGTATGACCATGCTTTTTTTCTTAATGGGATGATGTGTCCAAAGGGCGCGAGGGTACTTTCTCCATCTTCACGCATGCTACCATATTGATAGTACAGTAAAGGATTAGTTTGAGGAACATGTTGGAGACTTTATTTTGATGAGTTGGTCTCCACGGTCTCCAGATTTCAATCTTTTGAGCCTTTGAAGGAAATCAAAAGAAAAATCCTTCATTTAAACTCGACACCATCCAGTCTCAAATTATTGGAAATTGCTAAGAGAGTGTCACAAACGACATATCAACATGTCATGGAGTTTGTGCCAGGGAAATTTAATAATACATTAAAGAGAAAATGAGTCCAAACGAGATATTGATGGAGTGATCATAAAAAGTGATTATATAAATGCTTAGAACTATTGTCTGTCGGTTAAACAACCGGCGTGTAAAGGCATCACCTCCTACATCAAAAAGCCTCCACACGGTCTTTTATAAGTAGTCCGCGCAGACTATTTAAAAAGTGAACTAGTTGTGCGCATGAACCAAAACCTTTTAAAAAAGTAATTGAGAGAAATCTATCATATATATTTAAGAATTGAATATGTAGTGGTTGACAAGTGAATAAGGCAAACCAATAATATTTATAAATAAAACAAATTTTTAGTCATATATTTGCTACCACTTTCTTATTTTAAGTAGATTTTCTATTAAATAACTCGTTCGGAAAGTGGATTTCCTTTAAGTGGTCAGATCGGACTACTTATAAAAAACCGTGTGGAGGCTTTCAGTTATAGGAGGCGTTGGTAAAGGTAGCAAGGCCCACATTATAGTTTTCGGGACTGAAAGTCCTTTTCTTGGTTGTAGTGCTGAAATTTGGAGAGAGTTGTACCACAGAGCTCTCAACATGAGACCACACCGGTGTTTCATGTTGAGAGCTCTGGTGGTGTGTGCTGTTTGGTACTATGTTGATTATATTTTTATAGGCATTACATTTTTGATTAAATGATACATTTTTTTCTATTTGATTAGTTTACAGAATGATATGAAGTTAGCATATGGCAGTACTTAGTCAGATATTACAGTTCTTGATTTCTGCTCTCAAGTTCAATGAAAAAAATACTAAGAATCTAAATATGTCGTTACAAATCCTCTATTTTAATCCTATTGAATTAAATAATTGATATAATAAAAAAATAATAATGTAAAGACACTGACTAAACATTATGCAAAGCTTGTGATTACAACTAAAACTATGTAAAATATCATTTTTTTATAGATTTGAGGCATGTTTTAACCCTTTGACGCAGTGGGACACCGGTGTTCCATTTATATATTTTTTCGGACTCTCTAATTAAAAGAATAAAAATATTTTAGTATTTTTTGTTATAAAAAATGGTCTGATAGCTACTAAAAATATCTGTTAGATAATTGAAATTATATTTTTCTAACATAAATATAAAATCTAAAAAAAAAGTAGTTTGAAATTTTTTTTCCCCATCATATTTAAAAATGTATCAATAACTAATTTTGGAAGCTAAAGGACTTTCAAAGATGAATAACTGTTTCTCTTAGAACCAAATAATCACTAATAAGTGTAAATTTAGTAGATTTATTAGTATAAGAATTATTGTTTGGAAGTGAGCCGTGTTGGGAAGAATTTACATTTAACTTAAAAAAAGACACCGGTGTTTCATGATGTATTTCATATTCATAAATTATTAAAATGCTAAATATAAAATTTTTCATTTGTTTTGCTTTAAATCAATATAAAATAATAATAAAAGTATGAAAAATATGTTAAATAAAAATTCTGCGTCAAAAAATTAAGTTTAATCAAATAAGGATCAAAAATTCTTTTAAAAAAATACATTTCAGAGGACTACAGCAAAAAATAATTGTTTTGTCATTTTCGTTGATAAATATCAATTAATTCATTAAAACACTTCTTTACTTGTGAAATGTTGAATTAATTCTATCCCTTTTGAAAATTCTGAAGTATTAAAATTATTTTGTAAAACGCACCAAATAATTCTAATTAAATTCGTATATATTTTGATTGGATTTAATTCAACTAAATTTGCGCCATTAGTATTTTAACAACCTCATCTTTAACTGTACTTATCCTGTATGTATGAATGTTCCTTTGTGAATCAATATTTTAAATCATTAGTAAGGGAACTAGAGTTAGTTGACTATGAGATAAGTTAATACATGCCCATTTGTCACTAGTTTGTCTATTTATTAACACATTATTGAATGATCTAGTTAGTTAGGCTAAATTGAGTAACTGTTTGATTTTAATGAACGCTGTTATATTTAATGATCAGAAAATCCTGATGTAGTCCTTCTTAGGTGCTCAGATATTTGAATATGTATGATGTGAAACATCTATATTTATATTACTGTTAAATGCGAAGTAGAAAAACAGCTGTACTCAAACAGCTGTAAATACTTTCATTCTCATGGCAAAGAAATGAGTTTTATAACAGTCAATTTTTAAATATTATCAATCTCTTTTAAATCACTCGTTTCACAATAAGTTTATCATTGTCTAAGAATTATTATTGTTGATATTTTTGTTTACCATGTCGTTTTGTGAATGGTATAGTTAATAATTCTCAATGATAGTTTTTAATCAGAGTTGAAAGCAATAATAAAAAAAGTAATAAAATTTGACTTGTTATTGTAACTTTAATATATATATATATATATATATATATATATATATATATGAATGATGGATAAGCTGCTTTCTATCCATGTCTGCAGGCTCTGATTAATAAACAGTCCCCCTATGAGAGAAGGAATACCAATAAAATAGTTTATTCCTAATCTACGTCTGTGATTTATACTCTACAACAATTACCTAATTGAAAGTTTTTTGTTTACAATGTAATTTTAATTGTATAATTAATTTAAAAAAAATTATATTTTAAATTTTTTTTATTAATTTGTCTTTCTTTTAAGGGTTTCGTAACTCAACTTTTCGAAATACTTTTCCTTAAATTTTTTTTTGCAAGGATGTCAGCACTGGGATGTAATTTGCTTCATACTTTTTCTACCAAATATATTTTTAAAAGTTATTTTATACGATTTAAGCCATAAGCACTGTTTTATATCTTTTCTTCTTAGCGAATTTTTGTTAACTGCTAGATTAGTATATCTAAAAACCATTAGAGTTATTAGCATAGACTAGTTAGTAGTAATTACTAGAGCTATTACTATAGCTAAAAAATTAATATATCTGGTTAAAAACTATTGGATACTTTTTCTTCATCATTCAAAGATTAGACAACTGAACCGAATCCTCCAATCCAGATTAATCCAGATTAATCAAATCACTATTTTTCTTAAGTAAATAAATAAAATACTAAAAAAACTCTTGAAAATCCAACTCTTTGCAACAAAAATTTTCAATTTTCTTGGCAGTTTTATTAATTTTTTTAATAAATAACTGTTAATAAAATATTTTTAGACAATGTGTAATTTGATACGTAATTTTGTTTTGTTTACTGCAAATAAAACTACCATGTTGATAAATCACTCTGAGATATATTACGACTTTTTAAAGTTGGTTAAAAACTATTGGATACTTTTTCTTCATCATTCAAAGATTAGACATCTGAACTGAATTTTCCAATCGAGATTTATCACTAAATCACTATTTTCGAAAAAAAGCTCTCGAAAACCCAACCCTCCACAACACAAAACTTTCCTTCCCCGGTGGAACCTATCGCTTGAGCTCACAAGATTTCGTTTTCTATTTCCTCAAGCATTTAAGCCCATTTTCCACTTTTTTTCTTTCTTACTCTCTTCAATTTCGGATTTAATACTGGTAGAGGCTTTCTATTTTGCTGAGAATTGTAAGTTCGACTAAAACTCATTCATCGAAACGCAGGACTTCAAATATTTCGAAGAATATCTCCCTTATAAGTATTTTTGGTCATCTGATCTAAAAATTCTTCTATTTAGTTTAATTTGGAGCGTCTAAATCCCTTGTGTAGTCGTAAGTGTTAAAGTAGAGTACTGTTTCTTGGTAAAGGACTTTTCTTTAAAAAAAATCTTGTCTAGTTTTTAGTTGCAGATAATCATCTCGGTGATAGTCTTGTTCTGATTCTTCAAATAAAGTTTTATTGCTTTATTTTAGATTTCACTTTGAAGTTATCATGTTGCCGACATTTTATGAGAATAGATCGATTTTATGAGTAATTTTTCTGTTGTTTTATTGTTTGTTCTTTTTGATGTCTGATTGCTATTGTTTTATTCGGGATTCTGTTCATTCTATATGTCGTATTGAAATAATATTCTGACATATTTATTCTTCTAACTGATTCTATTCAACAAATATATTTTGAAACAATTTATATTTCTAACTACAATATGCATCGTAATAAACAACAATACAAGTCCATCGTGTTTTTTATTAGAAATATTGGCAATATTTTTTTATACAAATTGAACATACAATATGAATTTTTTATTTATTTATTTACAATTATTCTAGTAAATAAACGCACATTGAAACAAATAATTTTTTTAATTATGATGCATTTGCACTGTTTAAAATTTCTCGGAAAAAATGGTTAAATAACAATTTCTTTCATTGTTATTTAACCATATTCAAGCAAAACATTCAAATAACCCTAAATAAGAGGGTATTCAAATTGTTAACTGTGAGAAAAATATTTTATTAACTGCTTTCCCCTGATGCTGTTAAGCAACCAGAATTTTATCACACTAACTAAACCCACCTAACAAAGCCAATTTGTTCCTATATTAGATATTATTGTCAAGTGGGCTAATCTGTCAATTTCATGACCGACAAAAATGAGGGTTCGAGTCCCAGTATTGACACCACAATATTTCTCTCATTCCCTTCAACACATAAAGGTCCCGCAGTGGACTGATCGTTAAGACATGGTTCCCAGCAGATCACTGAAGTCAAGCATCACTGGCTTCGGTCAGTGTGCCGTGGGTGACCACTTGAATTAGTCTGCGTAGGGACCGAGGGTGTGCGGTATTGGTCCTCGTTAAACTGTTCTACCGTAAAGTGCTCGACTTCACTTGCAGGTCGTCGGGCTACCGAAGCCGTTAGTGTGATAACAGCAGATCACTGAAGTCAAGCATCACTGGCTTCGGTCAGTGTGCCGTGGGTGACCACTTGAATTAGTCTGCGTAGGGACCGAGGGTGTGCGGTATTGGTCCTCGTTAAACTGTTCTACCGTAAAGTGCTCGACTTCACTTGCAGGTCGTCGGGCTACCGAAGCCATCCCTCTGCAGAGGATCAAAATTGAGATGGCATGTCTTCGGATCATCCTCAGCGATGTTTCCCAGACCGTTGCCAATAGCCCATTTTGCAGCTCTAGTGCGACGTAAATGAACTACAACTACATCATCAACACATAAAGAGTTTCCATTGTCCTGTACTTCCCAATTTATGACCATGGGCTATTAGAATATTATACTCGTTTTCACACATGGAGGGAAGCACTATGAAGTTGTTAAACTGTCTCCAATTCACAGCTTTTTTGCTGTTTTGAAACCATACCAGTTGCAAATGGTTAGAAACCATATAGTTTCGTATTCATGCTTTTTTATCTTACTAGTTGTAAATGGTTTTAAAACCGTTAAGGTAAAAAATGTTCGCTACCATAAACTTTACGGTTATTTGGATGGCCAGAATGCAGTCTATTATTTTACCACAATTTTAGAATAAAAATTCTAACAGTGTATGTCATAATGAACAACTACAAACGTTTGACGAAAGTTCATTTATAATGGGTTGAAAAAGAGCTCAGCATTAAACGTTAAGAAAATTCCACATAAAACTGTCCTGAATAGTCATAAATGAAACTTTTTTTTAAACCAATGCCATGCCATGAATAAAGAGTACTTAATTGTTTTTTTTTTAAATTTAAAAACTTAGCTCTAAATATCTTTACTTTTTAACTTTTTTGCTTCAGTGCCTAGTAGGAAATATTTTTAAACAAAATTAAAAAATTAAGTACACTAGTTATGCTTACCGATGTTTTTACTTATTTTTGTTTGAATAGTTAAGAATATTTTAGAAAGTTATGCTAATCCTTCTGGAATAATTACAACGAGTTTTATTATAATGCACATATTATTTCACCTGTTTGATTAACCTTAATTTTAGCTTCATATTTAAATAAAACTGCTTGAAAACTAAACATATTCCGGGTAAGATATAGTAAAGCTTGTAAATTATAAAAACCAAATTTTTTTCAAGATCGTAATTTTATCATTTAAATTTTTAACGGGAAGAGAAAATCTTTCTTTTTTTTAATAATTTTTAATCCACTACATTTAATTCTTAAAGCAGTTTTTATTAAATTGCTAAAGTTATTTTTCCTGAATAGTTTTTGAACTCACAAGAAATTCTTTTTTTAAAAACACACATTTAATCTTGAAATATGCTTCTTTAATGTATCTGCATGTAACATAAGTTTTTTTTTAAAGTCTAAATAATTCTTTGTATCTTTAATTTTAAACTTTTATTTACACGAATAGTTTTTATTTTATAAGCGAAAACAAGGTACTGTAAAATTACTAGCATATTAAACCAAATTATGGTAATAGTTAGAGGAGTTTAATGCAAAACTATTGAATACAGGCGGTTAATTTCATAATCTACGCAGATATCAGGATTTGTCAGAGTTTCCTTCGCCTATTTTGAAATTTTAAAAGAACTAATTAAAAACTTAAAAGTAATACCGTAATTTGGAGAAAAAATAATTTTTTTCATTTATTTTACATACAGTGGTCTTAAAAATGTTTCAACTTAAACAAAAATTTCAAATTTTATTCCAGAATTTATTTGCGTTTATAAAAATCATCAGCTTTTACAAAAAAAAAATTGGCAGAATATATGCAACTTATTTACTAGTGTTTTTATAATTATCAAAATTATCTACTCAAAATTGTAAAATATTTTTAATGATGTTTTAGAAAAATAAAACAAGTTTCTAAATGACGAAAGATTCGAAATTTTTAAAATTTTTGTATGTTCGCGAATTATGTATGCTTGTATGTTTGTAACACAAAGGTTATAAGAATGTGTATAATATTTTAAAAGTTTGTTTTATTATGCTTATAAGTGTGTTCTTAAGATCGTTGTAAAAGTAGTTTTAGAAAAATTCACTGTTAATTTTTTAAAAATTTCTATGTCTATATTAAATTTAATTGGATAAGCCTTTGGTGGTTTTTAGCCTGCTTTAAAAGCAACAAGCATGTTCACGCAGTATTTTGGTTGTTCTGCTTTTTAAAACAGGATAGAAATGTAAACTTTGAATCATTTTCTTAAGAAAAAATTATTTCTTCTTTGAAGAAGAATTTCAAGGCTTTTAATTCACTCAGACACTCAGAAATATTTAACGTTGAGAATTTTTTATGATTAAAATGTACACGGAGAAAAAAAAATTCTGGTAATATTACTGAAACGTGTGGTAAAGATATTTCTGGGGAAAAAAATCCATAGTTACTGTATTCTAAACCACTTATTTAAAAAAAAAATTTCAGTTTTTTCACAAAGTATACAATGAGAAACAACTTTATTATGATCACTTACAGTTTTTTCTAATGAGTTTTTTTTTTATCAAAATTCCGCTGCTTACAATAAGAAGCAACTTTATTATGACCACATACAGTTTTTTTTTCTAATGAGATTTTGTGTCAAAGTGCTGCTGCTTACAATAAGCAACTTTATTATGATCACTTACAGTTTTTTTTCAAATAAGATTTTGTGTCAGAGTGCTGCTGCTAGAGGACTAGGGAAACGTAATTGTGCTTTAAGACCTTGATTTCATGGCAGATTAAGCAAGGCATCCTACACGAACAGCGTTATTAAGTGCATCCTGTGATGCTGCACAGATAAGATTTTTAGTAATAATACCTTACTGCATAGTAATAACATTTCCAGTAAAACAAAACTGTAATTCCTATTAATAAACCAAAATATACAGTATAAATACCATTCATTTGGCAGTTTTACTGTTCATATGGCAACTGTTTACATGAAATTCTGTTTTTCAAAATTATAACTCTTATTACCACACATTTAGTAAAATATACAAAACTGAAAAGTATATTTAACCAAATAAATGGTTATTATACCATTGTCTAAGATATCATGATTACTACAGTTTTATTAAATTTTACTGCAGTTACAAATTTAAACACATAATATAATACAATATTTTTTAATGTTAAGTTTAACAAATTCATTACCCTAGCACATCGGTAAAAAATTGCCTTAGTGTTTTCATAGAGCAAGAAATAAGGTAAATTTGTAGCATATTCTGACAGTTTTGACTATTTTGTTGTTTTGCTAATAAATAGGTTTCAACAAGGGTACAGTTACATTAAACAAGGGTACAGTTACATTAATTAGGGTACAGTTACATTTTTCAAGTTACTTTTGCCGTTAAA
>OX421981.1:27528399-27545899 GCA_949128135.1 Parasteatoda lunata | reverse complement strand
TGTTTGTATATATGTATATGAATTTCATATGAACAGTTTCATCAGCTACTAAATAAATAGTTTTTAAATTAAAAATGATCACAATATTTGAAAACATCCACTGCTTACATCCCTTCTGTTTAAGTATATATTCTTAATACTGAGAAAGAATAAATGTCTGTGAGGAATTTAATATGAGATATGCAATATGGAATCATAATGCATAAATGATACAGAAAAATGTATTTTTTTTGTTTCAGACTGGATTCTAATATGGTATTATACATTTTGAATGCACTTAGAATTTTGAATCATTTAATCTTTTTTTTCGTAATTTTATTTTATGAATAATAACTAATTTTTTTCAATGTGGGTAATAGTTACAATTTTAATTTAAATAGTATTTAAATTAAAAATGAAACCAATAGTTAAACAAGTCTTTTGCTCACATCCTTATTGTTTAAGATTATATTTTAAGTACTAAGAAATAAAAAATTCTGTATGGACATAAATATGAGATACGCAATATATAATCATAATTCATAAATGATGTAGAATAATGTGAGATTTGTTTGTTTGTTTCAGACTGAATTCTAATACAGTTATGAATTTTAAATGCAATTAGAAATTTGAACCGTTTAATAATTTTTTCGTAATCTTACAAAATTGGTTTTGAGAAAGCAATTATGCTAATTAAGCAAAAACGATTACATTTAGTTACGCATAATATTTGAAATAACCCAAAATAATAAATATGTGGGTTGATCTTATATGTCAATTGCAAAAAATCTAACAAAATTTTCTCCGCCAGTTATTTTAAGTCTTATGGTAAAAATTTCAACATCTTTTTTGCATTTGCTCTGATTTTATTAATTTCTTTAAGGTATTTCTTAATAATTCAAAAAGTTCCCTTTTTTCTTTAATGTTTACTATTTCCTTTATTGTAGTTAATGAGATACGCAATATATTAGCATAATACATAAATGGCTCGGAAAGACATGAGATATTTCTTTTTTTGTTCCAGACAGAGTTCTAATGTGGTATTTTCAATTTTGAATGCATAGTGAATTCTGAATTTTTAAATCTTTTCTTCGTAAGCGTGGAATTTTTTTTGAAAAAGCAATTATCCAGAAACGATACTAAGTTTTCAAAAATATATTTGAATTAATTCAAAATAATAAAAATGTGGGCTGATCTTTTTTGACAGTTACATATTAATTCCAAAAAATTTTCTCCGTACTTTTTTTAACAGTTATGTTGTCCTTATTTTCTCAAATGTATGTTTTAATAATTCCAAAAGTACCAATTTTTCCTTAAAATTAACTGCCTCTTGTTGTTGTTGTCGTCTGACATTAAGGTATAGGGGGTGTGATTGTTCTTGTTTTTCAACGGTGCCATCTATGGCCGAGAATCTTCTGCCTCACCCATACGTCCCTCGCGTTAACAGGGTGAATCCATTCCTTCATCCACAAATCGTAATTTTGACCTGAAACAGAGAACGGTCAATCTCCAATTCTGTATTCCCTGAAGTCTTGATTTGTTATGGGAGTATAGAGGACTTTGTGACCTGGCTGATTTAGCTTGCACCAGTCATCATTTACTGCACAGGGAGTCTACGGTTGGTTGGATTCGAATTCCCATTCTCACAAACGTGAGTCCAGCGCCCTCTTATTGTAGTTAAATAAAAAAGGGTTTTTCTAGCTTTGAAATATATATTCATAAAAATTTTAAATAACAAAAATATATAATAATTTTTATAAAAGAAAATATGACTACGGAAAATATAAAAACTATTTTTATGTTAGATATAATTTTTAAAACATGCAAAGATTATATTTAGATTAGATATATAAAGATTATTATGGTTTTTTTGTGTTATTTCTAAAAAATCAACTATTCCAAGAATGTATGCATTTTTCATAACCATTTAAAAATGCTGCTTATGGTAATTAAACCAGATAGAATATGTTTCTTTTCAAAATGATGACACGAATTTCCACATTATTAAGTTGGTAGGGATCCAAAATGTAATTAGGCTTCAACTTAAATTTGGTTTAATTGCGCGAGATACAATGCTAAATGTGTTGAATCATTCTTATTTTTTTAAGGATTTACACAAGAAATGGACTGTGGCAATTTTTTTACTTCCACGTAAAATCATTTAAGACAAAATACTTTTCATCTTTAAAATAAACAAAAGTTTGCATATTAGTTTACATTTTGAGACAGTTGATTAACTTCTAGAATTTTTTTTTTAATTTATGGAAGCTGCTATTAAATAAAGAAAGAAAAAAGAAAATTACCATGATGTTTTCTATTAACATATTTATTAGATTACTACAATAATGTAACTTTAATTTAAATAATTTAGTTCTTTAAATATATATTCTTGTTTAATCTCAAACTGAATTTTCATAATAAATTTTTGTCTCTTTGATTTAGTTTAAGTTGTTTTCCGGTTTATAAGTTTTTTTATAATTATTTTATTACAAGATAAAATAATAATATACTTTTTGTTAGGCATGTTTTATTTTAACCCTCAAAACTGCTAGCACCCGCCGTGGCATTGATTCCACAAGGTGCTGATAGGTAGTCTGAGTTATTTGGCACCAAACGCTCACCAACTGGTCCTGCAATTCCCTCACATTGCGAAGGGTTAGCTTGGCAGCACGAATTTGGTTTTCCAAGTAGGACCACAAATGCTCTATTGGATTAAGGTCAGGTGAATTTGGGGAGCAAGACATGACTTAAAAATCACTGGAATGTTTCTCGAACCAATCCATGACGATTTGACCCTCATGACATGGTGCATTATCCTGTAGGTAAACACCATCCCCCGCTGGAAAAGATGTTGCCATGAATGGGTGAACTTGGCCTGCAACAATGTTCAAGTATTTTGCAGGCGTCAGGGGATGTTCTATGAGGATTATGGGTCCTAATGTGCCCCATGAAAACATTGTTCTCGGGCGAGAAACCATGGAAACCTGGGCGAGCCAATTGTTATAGATGGAGGGTGGTCATAATATAATGGCTCTACGGTATATATGTATATATATATATATATATATATATATATATATATATATATATATATATATATATATATATATATATATATATATATATATATATATATATATATATATATATATATAATCCTTTAACCTAAAACCCCTGAGTCACCATGGCTCTTCTTATAATATTTTATCATTACTCAAAATAAAGATAAAATTGCCGACAGAATAAAAAAGCACAATAAAAAAACTATTTATTCAGTTTTTACAATCTATAAAAATATCAATCTGTAAATAGCTGTTAAAATATAATCTAAAAACATAATCTATAAAAATATTAATCTAAAAATATTAATCTAAAATGTTAATATTTATTATTTGAGCTCATTACATATGTTTTTATTTAATCTTATGTCGAATATGGGATATATTTTTTTCTAATTACGAGTAAAAATATATTTTTGTATATTTTAATTATAAAAGCAGTTTGATAGTGACTGAAAACATGTTAGATTATCGGAATTATATTTGAACTAATATAAAAAATCCAACAAAAAAAAAGTTTGAATATTTTTTTCATTCGTATTCAAAAAAGTATCAATAATTGATTTTATAAATTAAAAAAATTTCAATGATGAATAACTGTTTCTCTTAGATTTAAATAACTGCAAATTTGAAAAATTATTGTTTGGAAGTAAGTCGTGTAAAGAAGATTTTATCTTCAATGCAGAAAAAGACACCGATGTTTAATGTGTAATTCTTAACCATAATTTATAAAAATGTTAAATATAATATTTTTTCAATTAGGCCAAAATTAATACAGAATAATTTTAAAAAGTATGAAAAATACGTTTAATAAAAATTCTGCATCAGAGAGTTAAACAAAAAATGAATACATCCGAGTACAAGCAGAAAAAAATATAACGTGCATTAAACAAAGACATATCTCTCATTGTTTTCAATTTCCAAATTAAAATATTTTTGACCGTGAGTCCTTTATTAATCTTTCCTTTTAAACACAAAATTAAAGTATAAGTGTGTATACACAATTAGAACACACAAAAAAATTATATACAAAATATTTCAACATTTAAAATTTTATGAATGTAAAAATTAAGCTAAAATTCAAATCTGAAAAATAAGTAATTCATTACAATTCAAAGTAAACATATCAAAATAAGAACTCAAAACGCATTATTCATGATCAACATTTAGTTCCAATCAATAAGAATCATAATTTCAACCAAAACTATTACATCAATTAATCATAACCAAGATTTACAATTTATCACATGATTTTGAATTTATTAGACAATTGCTGAGTTAATCATCAATTATTATTACCATCTAAATTCTATTAGTTGCAGTTGCAGAATTTATCACTTCTAATCAGATTCAAGAGTATAAACAACTTGTTTCCCATTATTGGAACTAGAAATTAACACATTACACGCATGTATTTATATTATGCGTGCATCGGGAATTTTTGAGAGATTTCATGGAAGTTTAAAGTAGTAGAGTAAAATACTCATAAATCAAAAGCTTAAAAACGACTTCGTTGATACATGTTTAGTAATATCTGCGTCGAAGCAATATAAGTCATCAACACTTGACACTTCGATGTCGCCTCTGATGCGACATTAAATGTCACCTTGCATAAATTGAAAATTTTTGCATCCTAATAATTAGTTACCACATTATTTTCTGATTTTTAAAAATTATGTTAACAATAAAAACTAAGTATTTTTAATGATTTAGTGCTAACATTAGTACCAACAGCATTTTAAAGTACTACGAGTGCAAAAGATAAAATACAGATGTATCAAAAACGTCTAAATGTAGCTTTGAAGTCGTAAAAATTGTTTTGAAAGCTTACAGATGGTTTCAGCTTGTCAAAGGTGATTGTAAAGTTCGAGAGTTCGAAACCCATTCTAGTCATGAACCCAAGTTGTCTACAAGGCATTGTGCTAGTTGGTGGTGACTCCATAATAGTGTAGGCTACAATTTCATAGCATTTACTGGGTCTTGTGGACCCGGAAATGGTTATGTTAAGCTGATTGGGGACCACTAGCAGTCATTCATGAACTTCATGTACTCAGACAACGATGGAATTTCTATGGAAGGGCAAAGCGCCATGTCAATTGTTTGCGACTGGTTTGAAGAACATTTTGGACCATTTCAGCAAATGATTTGGCCACCTAGATCACCCGACATGAATCCCATTAAACAATAATGGAATTTCATCGAGAGATCATTTCTTGCGCAAAACCCTGCCGCCGCAATACTTAACCATTGTAAATTGAAATTACGGACATAGCTACATTACTCTTGAGGCTACATGGCTGAATATTTCTAAAAGAGGCTTACAACTATTTGTTGAGTTCATACCACGTCAGGTTTTTGCTCTTCGTAGAGGAGTTCCACACGATATTAAGAGGTTTTCCATGACTTTTGCCATCTCAGTTTATTTAGTTAATTAAAATGTAGAAAAACTCTAAAATGTCATGTTTTACTATAATTAGCATCATAGTACAATGCTAAACTTTATTCTTTGGAAAAATATTTCTGAGTGTTGTTATACCTTTAACAAAAACAGTTTGATTTCCCGAGTTTTTTTAATTTAAATTTTTTTAAATAATTAACACCATAGTGTAAAAAGGTGATTTTTGGTTAATTGGTTGCCAGGTAATATTTTAATTTAGGTTTTCTTTCTCAAAAATACATGAAAAAGTGTTTTGTTTATGTAAATTTGTTTTTGTTTTTTTTTACTGATAAGCTGTATTTTAAAAAAACTGCAATCGAACGAGTTTAAAGACCTCATATTAAAACTATTTGGCATGAAAATTTAGTAACTTCGATTTTAAATTCGCAAAAAAGGTCTTTAAAGATTATGATATTTGTTGGCAGCCATCGGTATTTGAATAAACTGGTCAATTACAAAATGGCAAAAATTTTACGTTAAAATATTAATACGTTAATACGTTAAAAGTTTTATGTTAAACGTTAATACGTTAATAATACGTTAAAAGTTTTATGTTAAAGTGTTATTGAAAATCATCTAACTAGCATATTTTAACGAGTTTCAGAAAGACATCGCAACATAGGTAAAGCATACCATTTTAGCAATGAATGTGATAAAAATCTTTAAGTTATAGTTTAAAAAATAATATAATAATAAATAAGAAAAGAATGATAATTTTTTTTTGTTTACATACATAATATTTAATTAAAAAAATTTTCTTTTCAAATTCATGACCGTTTTTCTAAAGAGTGAATCAAATGACAAAATATATAAAAGAAAAAAGATGAAAAAAAAGTGAAATCATATATCCTACTTTCCCATCATTAGTAAAATATTTAATATATTATTTACAAAAGGCATTTATTTGTTTGTCATCTAAATTTTAATTAAGACGAATCTAAAGGAGTATTTGTCGTAAGAAATATTACATTTAAAATTGGTAAAAAATGTCTTTAAATTATATAAAAGTTTTTTAAATTTTTAGTCTGAGGAAATTTTATACTTTAATTTATCATTCTTTATAAAATAATTTAAAAGACATTTTGTTTTTAAACTTTATTAGAAATATATTTTTCTAGAATCTATCATAAGTTTTATATTTCAGTGTAAATTTTTATGTGAAATCATATTTTATAATTTTTTTAATTAGAATTAGTGATATAAATTATACAGTAACAGAAAGCAAATAAAATTACTTTCGGAATTTTTCAAAATAGTAATGCATGTATGTTTTAAAAATATTGATAAAGGTTTTATTCTAGTATTTCTGACAAAAAATGCTTTTTTTTCTAGTTTTTAATTAAAATAATATTTAATTTATAATGTTTTTATACCAAGAACGTGGTTAAGAAAATAAAAGCTTGTGAAGAATTTGGGAAATTGGATTCGATAGAATAATAAAGAAAAATTCTCATTTATACATTAAATTAATAAAAGTATTAAAAAATAGAAAAACTGCCAAATAAAGATAAAAATTGCTGATTAAAAAATAGATTTTCCAATTTTTACATATATAATTACAACTTGGTTTGTATATTTAAACATAAACATATTTTAAGCACATATTTTAAAAATAGGGAATAATGAAAAAAGATTATTTAAAGATAGGTTTAAAGACAGCTACAGTTATATACAGCTAAGACTAGATATGAATGTTTAATAACTAAAATCATAATTAAAAATACTTTCACATTCTCAGACGTGAAGCATTAGTGATTGTTAAACCTAATACAATAAAACAGAAAAAAAAATTACTTTAAAAGCATAAAAATAATTTTGAAATGGTAATTTTTCTTTAAGTAAGGATACAGCTTTATTTTTATAGCACATAAATGTTTCATAGCAGAAATATACAATAAAATTTGTTATTTCCAATAGAAAAATTATTCATAATGTCAGACAACATTTTTACGATAATCAGTGTTTTGGCGCAGTTCATTTTTGTCAGAAATTACTACTTTACCAACTACTGCACTATTTGCTAAATATTTTACAGAATGGTAGATTGTGGCTTTTGGAAATTCTGATAATTTTGCCAACATTTTATAAGCTTCACCATGAGGGAGCTAAAATAAAGTGGGTTTCATATAATTTTTTAAATAATTTAGATATAGTGGAGAGGGAAATAGTTGTAAATGAAATTTGTAAAACAAAAAATAGTACATTAAAACATATATTTAGCTACCGCTAGAAGAAATTTTCCCAATTAGCGTAGAAAGTTGTCAGCCCTTCTTGCAAAGTTCACAGCGCAAAGGATATTATATTTAATTTCTTATTTAAATAAGTTTTAAATTTTGCTACAGAAAAAATACATCACATTGATTACAAAATATCGCAATTCTTTTTCAAATAATAAAAAATATAGGATATAACTCTTTATAGTGTGCTTATAAATTTGAAGAGTAGTGGCCGCTTAACATGCCATCAAATCTTCATCACAGAAATATTTTTGTAATCTTATAAAAGTGATAAATTAGTTGGTAATGGAATAATTTTCAATAAAATTTGCTAAATAAAGAATAATAACTTATAGCATAAACTTAATTACAGCTACAAGAAATTTTCCCCCAAAACGTAGAAAGTTGGTATCCTTGCCTTATGCGTATAAGGGATAATATTGAATTTCTAATACGTTTCAACTTAAGTGAAATCACATCGATTACAAAACATCGTGATTCGATCGATAATATGATTTAAAAAACATTTTCGGGATTATATTTTTATAACATACGCTGCTTGATAATTTCTAATAAAAAGAGTTAAATTTTTCGGAATTATCAAAATAGAAACGGACAAAAATGGATATTTTCCTCTCTATGAGACGTAGCAATGACCACTTGGACAGTTCTAAAAAATTTCACATTTGTTGGGAATTTTCGTTTTGAAATGTATACAGCGTTGTTTCAACTTATTTTTTTCTAACGTTTTTATAAAGGATAGTTCCATTTTCAAAAATGTAATAATGAAAAAGTTTCGTTATTAGTTTTTCTTCTTTATAGGAAAGTTCGTATTATATAATAATATAATAATTGTATAAAAACGTTGTGAAAAAAACGATGACAAAAAAATTGCTCATTTAATGTATAAATAATTCTACGTATTTTTTTTTGCGTGTGTGTCTATAGTAATACTTATATAAATACTACTTATTTAAGTCCCTTCTGGATTCAGTACAAGATTTTTGACTAGGCATTAATAGGTACTGCTTACATTTATATAGTAAAGATTTGCACTTATTTAAGCATACTTCTTAAAATATTTGCGCTAAAAAAAGTATGATCAAAACTATCAGAATAAGGTAAAATGTACCATATTTCTGAATATATGGAAACACCAAAAAAGTTCGATAAATTTTACAAAAGAGTTTTTATAATGATTTTGGTAAAATTAACAATAAATTATGGTTTCATAATATGCGAAAAGTTTTGGGAAATGTGATGAAACTCAGTAATTTTATCATGGTAAATTAGAGCATGGCATAAAACTATTTATTCGGTTAAATTTACTTTACATTTTCGTGTTTCTTACTAAATGAGTGGTCATAAGAACTATAATTTAGAAAGCAACAATTTCCGGTAAACCGTTGCCATATGAACGGAAAAATTACCAAATATATGGTTCAAATACCATATATTTTGGATTTATTATCCTAAAGTATGTTGTTGTTTTAACCCGAAATATCGTTACCATATTGTACGGTAATTTCCCCATAGTTTTTATGAATGAAAAAATTACTTAATGAATGGTTTGCAGACTGTATAGTTTGGTTTTGTTAGCCAGAATTATTTATTTACCAGAAATGTCTTTACTATACAGTGCAGTAATTTTGCCAGAATTTTTTTCTTCGCGTGGTTGCTGCGCGATCGAAAAATTCAAAAAGCATGCGTTTTACTCTCAAATGAAACTCGTGATTGTTTTGTATAATGTATCCAATGAATATTTATTATTTCATTATATTAGCATTAATACACGTTTCGTTATGATAATTACTTTTCTTTGTCAAAATAAACTATTGAGGACAGTTAAGTCCTCGTACATTATTTCGAAATTGAGTTTTTCCCATCAAACTAAACTAATACTGTTTGGAAGTGAGCTTTCAGTCTTAGCAATGAAAAGACTCCAGAAAGTACAATCTCTTTTAGCATTTACGAGATTGAGGCAGAAAATGCCCCTCTCGAGAAAAAAAAAGACATCCTGACTCAATGAAGCCCATTTCAATTGCAAATTTTACTCATGAATAGTTGATACACTAGAAAGATTATTCCTATCCTCTAATCCTGATCGTAAGTTACTTGAGAGGCTTTTGGAATTCTAAATCTGCAATTTCATTAAGACAGACTTAGAGGGTCAAAATGTATTTTTACGTGTTCTACGAAGTAAGCGAAAATTATCTGCAATATCGAAAATGGAGCTTTTGCATGTTTTGAACTAAAATGTTGCCTTGCTCATGAATAAGTAAATATTTTGCTGTTTGGATGTTTGTAATTAAAAATAAATTAGATGCACCATTAGAGTATGTTCACTTCATCGCCCTTGTTTTTCAGATCGTGTAAATGAATTAAATGCAAAAGTGAATTTGATAGTTTAAATTTAGTAGTTAAATTTTTGTACTTTAGATTTTAATGAAAGACAGATTATGAAATGATTAATTGAAATAAAGTATTAATTTTATCAGGATTTTTGTAAAATTAATTAAGGTTTTTCAGGATATTAATGAAAAGGGGACGGAATACAAAACCCCCAGAATGAATATATATATATATATATAAATACATATATATATAAATACATATATATATAAATACATATATATATATATATTTATTGTATATATAATTGTATATATAATATCGAGAAGTATTTGAGTGCCCGAAAAATTAAACAAATAAAATTTACCTAAATTGTTATTTTTTTATTACATTAAATTATTTGAAGAGTACAGGTTGGCATCTATGTATTCTTTCTAAGAAACTTAAAATGTATCTTATATTAAATTTGAATTAGGTTATATTAGGTTAAGGTTAGTCCCTCTGATTAAGTTAGCAATGAGAGTTTAGGTTGGCATTAATGTATTCTTTTAAAGAAATTTAAAGTATATTTAGTGCATATTTTAAATTTGAATTAGGTTTTGTTAGGTTAATGTTGGTACCTCTAGTTCATTTGGCAAAGAGAGTTCAGGTTGGCATCTATGTATTCTTTCTAAGAAATTTAAATTATATTTAATGTATATGTTATATTTCAATTAGGTTATATTAGGTTAAGGTTGGTACCTCCAATTATGTTGGCAAAGAGAGAAACTTAAAATTAATTATTTTAAATGATAAGATACACATTAATAATTCCGAACTTCATTTATATAATGTATTGATGCAACTATCTAGAAAATGGATGCTAAAATGGATGTCTCAATCATCTCACTGCGCAATTGGTTCATTACATGGCTTACTTCTCTTTATGATATCGGAATTACAAAACTTCCAAAATGTTGGAAAAAGTGTTTAGAAGTTCATAAACATTATGTAGAAAAATAACATTTTTGCATTTTTTGTCAGTGATATTTTAGTATTTAGTTATTTAGAATTAAAGCAATATTATTTATTAAAGAAATATCGTTTAAAATTGTTCCACCCTCGTATTAAATGTACTAAAAATAAATGTCTCTACAAAAAATAGTTTGCTTTGGCCCTGCAAATTTGGCACCAACATATTTTTGAGTACTTCATTTGAGCAGAACAAATGATTTTTTTAAATAGTAAAAGGAGATCATAAAATTTCTATGACTTATAATTACTAAAAAAAGTATTCCCGTAACAGTCTGATATGGGCCAAAGGTTCTATGGGCGTAAAGGCTCCACAATTTCATTACCAATACCTTGATTATGGCAATGTAGCTAGCTTCGCCATCACCTCCTACATCAAAAAGCCTCCACACGGTCTTTTATAAGTAGTCCGCGCAGACTGTTTAAAAAATGAATCAAATGTGCGCATGAACCCAAAACTTTTTATAAAATTCATTGAGAGAAATTTATCACATATATTTGAAAATTGAATCTGTAGTGGTTGACAAGTGAATAAGGCAAACCAATAATATTCATAATTAAAACAAATTTTTAGTCATATATTTGCTACCACTTTCTTATTTCAACTAGATTTTGTATTAGATGACTCGTTCGGAAAGAGGATTTCATTCACAGTGGTCTGATCTGACTACCTATAAAAAACCGTGTGGAGGCTTTCAGTTATAGGAGGCGTTGATTAAACCCCCATCTTTCATAATGACCACTTAGTGCCTTAATCACTGAGCTATAATATATTGAAAAGAAAATTGACTATCTTTCAGTGTAAAAATACACATTTTCCGTAATTTTAATAATGAAAATATAAATATGACATAAGCAAATTAAAAAGAAACACATTAATTAATTAAAACTTAACTTATACCATGCCTTATTTTTGCAATGCAATTTTATATTTTGAATTGTAAATAAACTTAATTTTTTTTTGCTAAACTGTTTTTATCGAAACAAATCTGCAGCAGAAAAAGGATTAGTTATTTGATTATAAAGTAATGCTTTTCTATCCCTGGAGTAATCAGTCAAGTCAAAGAGAACAATTAATTGAATGTCTCAATCAGTTTCTAAGATTCAGGAAAAACAAAAAGGAAGATAGATTTTTCTAATCTAATCGGAAATAGGCAAAAATAGTAAAAGCCAGTGCAAACAAATCAAATAAATGCACTCTCTTTAAATGTGAAAAGAATGGGGAATTTTCAGCTCCAATTGTCACCTTGGCTTGAAAAAAATAAATGTTGAGATTTCTCATTAACAATGATTTTCTTATTTTTCAGCGTTAGAGAAATTACTGAGGTAAATAATTGTTTCATGGAGTTCTTACTTTACTCTTTAAAGAATAAATACACTAAAATTATTAAATTTGCAATTTTTAGGATTAGTTTACTTGATAGTTACAGCATTTTTAAATGTTTTGAAATGCAGTTTGAGACAAACTGTTTATATTTACAGCTTACCCTGACACGTTTACTGACAGTCGAGGTCAGGTAGTTATGCTTTATCTATAATTAAAAGTGGTAATTGATAAAAATAAAAACCAAAGCAAAATTTTCTTGTTTTAGTAAACATTTTAACTTTTAAAAATCATTTTTTTAAATAAACAATGTGTTTTGTTTTTTTTAGAGAAAATTTCATATTTTCTGCTACAATAGTTGGAAAATAATACGCATTTTGCTATGACTTGATCTGTTTTGTCGACACAAACTGTTAAGAAAATATCGTCTTCCGCTGGAGGGGATCAGCAACAAAAGTGTTACGTGGTCTTATATCTTCCATACCAAGTCAGGGCTGCCAACTACCACCCTATTTGCAGGATATTTTATAGGTAGGTACTCTATTTTCGTAGCACTAGAGCTGCATAATGGGCTATTGGCGTCGGTCTGGGAAACATCACTGATGATGATCCGGTGACATGCCAGCACGAATTTGATCCATGCTTAATTGCCATAACAATTTTGATTCTTTACCGAGGGGATCATTTGTGAGGCTTTTTCCTGAATTTAGGCATAGTTCTATGGGGAATTCCTGAATTTAGACATAGATCTTTTCCAGAATTTAGACATAGATCTATCAAAATGCATACTTTTTTTCTTATCTTGAATATGTAAATTTAATTTAAAGTAAATTTGAGCCCCACTACAAATAAAGAAATATAAGTGCATGAAAATAAAACGGTAAGGCTTTAACCCTTTACTGCGTATTTTTTAAATAACACTGGGGACCAACTTGTTTGTTGAATTTATATACAAGTACTGGATTTTGAGTCGTGGTGGCTCAGGGGATAGAGCGTTTGCTTTCAAATAAGGTGAAGTAGGTTCAAATCCCAGCAATGGCTGGTCGATACGAATCCCGCATCCGGCTTGCACCGGCCACAGGGCTGACGTAAAATATCCTCATTAATAGACGGCTCATGGGTGAGAATCCTCTGCCGTTAGGCTAACCGTGGAAGGTTTTTATGGACTCTTATTGCTTGAAAAAATATTCTACACATATGAAATTGACAGTGGGCGGGGGTACCCGACACTCCCCTACTCTTGCCTGCTCTTTTAAAAACATTTCAGTCAAAAAAAAAAAAAAAAATTATGACCTTAACGTATTGCATAATAAAATGAAGGTATATTATTGCCTTTTTCTTACCATACCCTATGTTGCAGAAAAGTAGAGACAATTAGAATTCCTTTGAATGAACTTTTGTGAGAAATTCCAATTCAAAATATAACTTTGCAGATAAGCAAAAGAAACGCAATACGTTCTTAGAAATTTCTCCAAATATTGTTAAATGAACATTTATTTAATTGTTATTTCCCCATATTCAAACAAATCAAATAACCATAAATAAGGTGGTATTCAAATTGTTAACTGTGAGAAAAACATTTTATTATTCGCTTTCACCTAATGCGAGCCACGAGGACTAATGTCAGGGCCGAAAGATGGGGGTTTGAATCCCAGTGTTGCGACTACAATATTTCCTACATTCCCATCAACACATGAAGAGTTAACAGCGTCCTACAATCCCCAATTTGTGACTCAGTGCTATTAGAATACGATACTCTCATTCACACATAGAGGGCATCACCATAAAGCTTTAAACTATCTCCACTTTTCAGTTAAGTTTCTTTTTTACGGTTTTAGAATCATGCTAGTTGTAAATGGTTAAAAAACCGTATAGTTTTGAATTCATGGCCTTTTAAGCCTACTACTTGTAAATAGTTTTAAAACCGTATAGGTAAAAAAAAGTTCTTTACATTAAACTTTACTGTTAATTTGATAGATAGCCTGCTACTGGTTATTTTACCGTAATTTTAGAATGAAAATGGTAGAATTTTGGTAAAAAAAAAATTCCATTTGCAATTGCTATTTATTTGCCGTCAAACTACTACTTGGTAAACTAATAATCGGAAATAGTAAAAATCAGCAAGTTTGATAAAAAAAAAAAAATATCAGAATTCACATGCAGTTCCTTTTCTAAGAGTAAGTTTTAGTTAAACGAAGGAACTGAACTTATATTCGCCGAATATAAGTATTAGTACGTGTACTCTTTAAAAGTTTTTTCTTCTTCACCGTTTCTGTACTTACTACTATGTGTCAATGGTTAAAAAAAATTATTTTGGCTTGTCAACCGACTGAGTTTACAAATTACAAATATAAGTTAGTATGCTCATTATTCTGCTGCATTTTTCTTTAATAAATAACAATTTATGAAACTCTTTTGAATGATTTACGCTTGTTTATAAAATTAATTGAGACTTTAAAAAATGTATCACACTTAACGAGTATATTTCAAAATGCAAAATATACTTATAAAAGTTTCAGTTATTTGATTAAAACCTGTAAAAAGTTTCTTTCATCTTTTCGTTATCACCTAGCAACATCGTATAATCTTCATTGATGGAAGAAAAAGCTTCTTCATGCTCCAAGTTTTTCCATAATAAAATAACAATTAATTATGTTAAGTTAGAAACAACGTAACATAAAGAAAATATGCCAGAAAAAAATCGGTCTTATTAATTGCAACATATCATGCTGAAGATCCTCGTCAAAAAATGAAGGAAGACTTTCAAAGACACTCGGGGTCCTATTACTGATGGATCATATTTTTCAATTAATTTAAATTTCCAGTCGCTTTTGCCATCGGAATTTGCTTTATTTACCTTATTAGACTTTCAGAATTTCCTACAAATAATATTGATTCTTCTTCGGTCTCTTGGGTGCACATTCTCTCGAAAGATGAAAAGAGTAAGGATTTTGAAAATTTATTCTTCGTAATATTATCGCTGAGTGTGCTTTTAGATTATTCGAGTTTTAATAATTCATGATACATTAAGTGACTTGGGAAAATTAGTACCTTATTACTGTGCTTATTCTTCTTTAATACAATTTTGTTGGAGAAAACTGCTTTCGGGGTAAATAGAAAACTTTTCAGCTGATCAAGAGTCCGAATTTATTTTATTAGAGTGAACTGAAAGTTTAAACAAACTTTAATAAAAATGAAAAACGTTGCAGTGGGTATTTATTTATTGATATTATAATTGGCTTAAATTCGCTTCAAGGCATTATATAAACTTCTACCCTAATTTAAAAACTATGGTGTTAGAATTACACCCAATTTAAAAATTATGGCGATAGAGTTATAGTTTGTGATAAAAGATAAAATATTTTGAGCAGAATTTCAAAGTAATACTAATATAAATAATTATTAGCCATCTTTTGTATATATAATGCTTTATATATGCAAGAGTTTTTTTTGTAATTTTATAACCATCATTGAACTGCCGGCAACATTTTTTGGGGTCTACGACTATTAATAAACAACGTAGCCTTGTAATTTTGAACCCAATCCAAAAGACAAGGGAACTCCAGGAACAAGTATTGGGAGAAATTAGCCTTCATGGAGGACTTTTTGATGGAACTAACCCGCACTTGTGTTTCATGGAAAGAAAGACCACGTAAATCTCCCACGGTTACCCTGACGGCAAGGGGACTCTAACCCATGATCTGTCTACCACTGATATTTCAAACATTTTTATACTAACTCTATGTAATCGATTTTTCTTTGAGCAACAAATGTCTTGGAAGATTTTCAATGGTTAAGATCATGGCTAAAGCTTTACAAAATGATCTCCTTTTCACACATGCAATGCTTGAATCAACCTCGGTGGAAGTGGAAAAATTAACTTCCAATGAGCGTTTGAAAATAAAAACTTATTTCTAGATTTAATACCAGCAGATTTGAAATCATTAATGAGATTGTTATATTTATATAAGAATGCTTTTTTAATTATAGTTGTACTGAAGGTAAGGAAATTAGATTTGACTTCCTACGCACATTTTGTCAGATGTAAATTTAGATTGGTCAAAATAGACACAATTTCCAGACGCTTCAGGCATGATCTTTCAAATTATGCTAACAGTTATACCACGTAAAATCTCCTGAAATATGTGCTGCTTTAAGAAAAATTGAATCAAATAATTTTAAGTCAAAATAATTTCGAATCAAATTTAATAAAGAAAACAGCATGCATTAAAACGAAAGCTATGCTACCACTAGAAAAACTATTTACACAAAGCAAACAAGTTGTCATATAGCTAAAAGTCGGTGAATATAATCACTGTGCGTTGGACATTGAACATTAGATCTTCTATAGTTCCTCGGTACCAGCCTGAAGCCTCACGCCGATTTATCCGATATGGTAACAATAGAAAACGCGATTTAGGATAGTCAAATATGGGAGGACAAACACAAAACATAAATATTAAATTTAAAAGAATTAAACAGAGCTGTGAGTTAATTTCAAATCCCTATATAAATATTTATGTTATTATTATGGTTGACAGATCAATTTTGCATTCAAAAACAACCCCCACTAATGAAATATATGTATTATCTCCTTGACAGAAAGAACCACCCCTTTAAAAGGACGTTTAGTAAAAAAAATGAGTTGGTTTTTAATATTGTCTGTCTATTTTACGCGGAAAGTTGTATTATAATTTAAGAAATGCTTGTAAACTATATATTTTAAAAATATTTATAATATTTGTAGATTTGTGCATTGCCTATATGTATATAGTCTTAACATATTAAATAAAATTTAATTTTATTTCACATGATTATTAGGTACTTCAACCAATAAAAAATTTGAAGGCTAAAAACATTTACTATTAAAAAACTAATTTTTTTTTTTGAACAAGAAAAAAAATTTGCTCTCGGAAATATCTCACTTCAATTAATTTAAGTACATAAAAAATTCTAATCATAATAGAATGTAAACAAGACACTAAAGAAATGAGATGCACGTTCTAAGAAATCATTAACTTTTGAAAATTAAGCGATAGCGTATATTGTATATACTTTTCATATCAGGTTAATTTTTACTACTTGTTTATTAAAATTTAATGTATAGCATTCTTTCACCATC